>AFQZ01000491.1:0-36045 GCA_000222935.2 Aciculosporium take MAFF-241224
TCTACTAGTTCCCCTAGAACTGCAAATAATAACAAAAGTGTAATTATACTTTATATAAAAGGTTAGTATATTAGTAAAAACCCCTTATAAGCACCTTCCCTTTTAATCCAGCTATTCCTCCTTTATTTTATTATTTCTATTACCTCTGGTCCCTTTCTTAACCTTAACCTTATATATCTGCTATACCTTACAAAGCTCCTTAGCTAACCTATACTACTAAAGTTACTTAGTTAAGAGCACCTACTTTATAATATTTAGTGCTAGCTTCTTATTATTAAGCGCTACCCTAAGCTCCTATAGGTCTCTTATTATAGGCACTACTAGAATTAGCCTTAGATAGTTATATTCTAGGTAGGAAAGGATAAAGTAGTAAATATCCTTATCTCCTCCCTAGTATTAATATATTAGTAATATTACCTTAGGTACCTATTTATTATAAAGAAAGGTATTTAGCCTTATTTTCTCTATTTAAAGCTATACTAAGGCTATAGATTTATGCTTTAGTAGGCTATTATAAAGCCTTACTATCTTTTTTATACTTTTAAAGGTAGGTTTCTTATTTACTACTATTACTTTTGCCTATTCTCTTCTTACTTAAGCCTTATACCTTTACTATATTTAATATTTTTCCTACTCCTTCTTTAATTCCTATTTAGCTATAAGGCTACTAAGGAGGGGGGGGGGGGGCATTAGAAAACACCTTATAGTAATTGCGTTAGTGGCCTCTTTCTTAGTGTTATAGCTATAATGCTATTAAATTATATGCCTGTTATATCTTCTTGCCTATGCTACTATCCTTAAGTCTTTAGTAGAATTATTGCTTAATATAATTAAGGTACAGGTCTACTAGTAGTACTACTACTTTTATTTTTAAGAGCATTACTAGTATTGCCTTATATGCCCCTATAACCCGCCTTAAGCATTTATTCTATTCCCTTATAAATGCTTTTATTACTCTTTATACTACCCCTTTTAACTTACTATAGGTGTAGTATATCCCGGCTCTATAGGCTATTATGCTTTTTATTACCTATATATAAAGGGATCTTATACACTTTAGTTAGCATCCCTATATAAACATAGCTAGTGCTATAAGTGCTAACCTTTACTATAACAATTTAGCATTTACCTTCTTTATATAGGTTAACTAATAAAGCTTTTAGTAAATCTAAACCCCTAGAAATTACGCTAATTATATTAGTTATATTATTATCCTTTTAAGTCAGATTATTATTATAATTACCTGCCTTTTCCTTATAAAGTACATTAGCTTGCTTTTCTTTAAGTTAAACCTTAGCTTATACTTCTTTAACTACTCCTTATATATTCTCTAGGCTTTTTTTAGTTATACTTTAGTCTCCTTTGCTGTTTTTTTATATACTATAATATTTATATTATCTAAGAACCCTAATATTAATATTAATTCCGCTACTGCTAGTCTTTAATATAATAGTATAATATAGAGTAGAAAGAGAATAGGAAATACTAGTAACCCTTATAAAACCCCTATAGTAACTTAGATTTCCTTAGTAATATGCCTATTAAATACTAATTATGCTCTTCTTGTTAATATAAAGCCCTATACCTATCTAGCTATCTACCCTAGCAGTTCTAACTTCTTTATTATATAGATTAGCTATTTATAGCTAATAGTATTAAATGCCCTAGTAATATCTAGCTATAATAATAATACTATTCCTTAGTAATACTACACTATCTTTATAACCTTTTTTAGTATACTTAGTGCTATCTTTATTAACCTACTAGCCTTATTACCTATTTATATATTTAGTAGTATATAGCCTTCCTTTACTATAATAATAATCCTTCTTATAATAGCTTCCTTAATTACTTTTCTTAGTATATTTAGTAGTAATATCGGCCTCTACCCCCCTAGTCTGCCTAACTCCTTAGGGGTTTTCCTAGGTTTATATAGAACTACTACCTTTACTTACTAAAAAAAGGCTAAATAGTATTCTAAACCATAGTATGTATTTATAAGGCATATTAAATATAATATTAAGGCTGCTCTGTATAGCTTTAGGAAACCTACTAGCAGCTTATCTAGCCCTAGGGCTTTTTAACTTACTATATTCTTTATAACTTCTTTAATTTCTTCCTTTATAAACATAGAAACCACCTAATTATTACTATAGTATCTTATCTCTACCTCTATCTCTAAACCTAAAGCCCTAGCTACAGATAAAGAAAAAAACCTCTTTATAAATACCTTTGCCTTACCCTTATATATAACCTTTACTATCTCCTCCCTACTATTATTCCCTAGCTAAGTTAGTAATAGGACCTGCTATATCTTAAGAGGAAGTTTACTTTATAGCCAGGCTTAGCGCTTTAGGGTTTAAAGGCTTCCTTTTAACCTAAATAACTTACTAACTGCTTATTACTAACTACTTTTCTTTTTTTTTAAGATAATATAATTCTGTTTTTCTATTGCTTTTATTAAGGCCTGCTATAATTCTTATATTTATTATTACTACTACTACTTATTAGCATATTTTACCTTTACTATTATATCTTTTACCCTTTTATTTTACTAAAGCTATAGTTTACTATGCTCTTAAGGTTATTTAGGTACTGCTATATTAGCTATCTCTATAAGCTATTAGTTAAGCTATTATGTATATTATTCATGTACGCTAGGTAGCTAGAGCCACTAACTAGTTCATCAACTAACTTCTTAATATAGGAAAAACCCTAAGATAGGGGAGAAAACCCATATTCTTTTATATAGCTTCCGCTAAGCCTTTGATATAAAGTCTTTATTGTTTCCAACTATTAGTATAAGATATCTGCCAGTTCCCCGGAACTGCAGATAATAACAGAAGTGTAGTTGTGCTTTATATAAAAGGTTAGTATATTAGTAAAAACCCCCTATAAGCACCTCCCCTTCTAGTCCGGCTCTTCCTCCTCTATCCTGTTATTTCTGTTGCCTTTGGTTCCTTTCTTAGCCTTGTTATTACGTATCTGCCATGCCTTACTAAGCTCCTCTGCTAACCTATACTGCTAAAGTCACCTAGTTAAAAGCACCTACTTTATAATATTTAGTGCTAGCTTCTTATTATTAAGCGCCGCCCTAAGTTCCCATAGATCTCTTATTATAGGCACCACCGGAATTAGTCTTAAATAGTTATATTTTAAGCATAACAGAATAAGGTAGTAGATATCCTTATTTCCTCCCTAGTATTAGCATATTAGTAAAGTTACCTTAGGCACCTATTTATTATAAAGAAAGGTATTTAGCCCTATTTTTTCCGTTTAAAGCTAAACTAGGGCTGCAGATTTATGCTTAAGTAGGCTATTATAAAGCTTTACTATTTTTTTTATGCTCTTAAAGTTAGGTTCCTTATTTATTACTATTGCTTTTGCCTATTCTCTTCTTACTTAAGCCTTATACCTCTGCCGGATCCACTGTTTTTCCCACTCTCTCTCTAATTCCTATCTAGCTATAAGGCTGCTAGGGAGGGGGGGGGGGGCATTAGGAAACGCCTTATAGTGATTACGTCGGCAGCCTCTTCCTTAGCATTATAGCTATAATGCTATTAAATTACAGGCCTGCTATATCTTCTTGCTTATATTACTATCCTTAAGTCTTTAGTAAAATCATTATTTAATGTAATTAAGGTATAGATTTACTAACAGCACTGCTGCTTCTGTCTCTAAGAGTATTACTAGCGTCGCCTTATATGCCCCTATAACCTGCCTTAAGCATTTATTCTGTTCCCTTATAAATGCCTTTACTACCCCCTGTGCTACCCCTTCTAGCTTGCTATAGGTATAGTATATCCTAGCTTTATAGGCTATTATGCTTTATATTACCTGCATATAAAGGGATCTTATACACTTTAGTTAGCATCCCTATGTAAACACAGCTAGTACTATAAGCGCTAATTTCTACTATAACAATTTAGTATTCACCTTCTCTATATAGGTTGACTAACAAAGCTTCTAGTGAATCTAAACCCCTAGGAATCGCGCTGATTATGTCGGTTATATTATTGCTCTTCTAAGTCGGATCGTCGTTGTAATCGCCTGCCTCTTCCTTGTAAAGTGCATCAGCTCGCTCTTTCCAAGCTATTATGTATAGTTATTAATTTCCTGCTAGTTATATAGCGGGAGCTTTAATCCCTCTTTTTTAAGTCTATTTAAAGCCTTTACTATAATAAGATTTTTATTTACTATCCTTTAACCCCAGACTAACCCTAGGCTGTTACTTAATTTCTTATTTATTCTAATACTAATAAGCTAAGGTATATGGTTAAATCTGGCGATTTCTACTATATTCATGTACGCTAGGTAGCTAGAGCCACTAACTAGTTCATTAACTAACTTCTTAATATAGGAAAAACCCTAAGATAGGGGAGAAAACCCATATTCTTCCATATAGCTCCCGCTAAGCCTCTGATATAAAGTCTTTATTATTTCCAACTATTAGTATAAGATATCTGCTAGTTCCCCAGAACTACAGACAATAACAGAAGTATAGTTATGCTTTATATAAAAGGTTAGTATGTTAGTAAAAACCCCTTATAAGCACCTCCCCTCCTAGTCTAGCTCTTCCTCCTTTATCCTGTTATTTCCGTTGCCTCTAGTCCCTTTCTTAGCCTTATTATTACGTATCTACCATGCCTTACTAAGCTCCTCTGCTAACCTATACTACTAAAGTCGCCTAGTTAAAAGCACCCACTTTATAATATTTAGTACTAGCTTTTTATTATTAAGCGCTGCCCTAAGTTCCTGCAGATCTCTTATTATAGGCACTACTAGAATTAATCTTAGATAGTTATATTTTAGGCATAACAGGATAAGGTAGTAGATATCCTTGTCTTTTCCCTAGTATTAGCATATTAGTAAAGTTACCTTAGACACCTGTTTATTATAAAGGAAGGCATTTAGCCTTATTTTTTCTGTTTAAAGCTAAACTAGGGCTATAGATTTATACTTAAGCAGGCTATTATAAAGCTTTGCTATCTTTTTTATGCTCTTAAAGTTAGGTTCCTTATTTATTACTATTACTTTTGCCTATTCTCTTCTTACTTAAGCCTTATGCCTCTGCTAGATCTACTGTTTTTCCCACTCCCTTTCTAATTCCTATCTAGCTATAAGGCTACTAGGGAGGGGGGGGGGGGTATTAAGAAACGCCTTATAGTAATTATGTCGGCGGCCTCTTCCTTAGCGTTATAGCTATAATGCTATTAAATTACAGGCCTACTATATCTTCTTGCCTATACTACTATCCTTAAGTCTTTAGTAGAATTATTATTTAATGTAATTAAGGTACAGATCCACTAGCAGTACTACTGCTTTTGTCTTTAAGAGTATTACTAGCATTACCTTATATGCCCCTATAACCTGCCTTAAGCATTCATTTTATTCCCTTATAAATGCCTTTACTACCCCCTATACTACCCCTTCTAGCTTGCTACGGGTGTGGTATATCCTAGCTCTATAGGCTATTATGCTTCTTATTACCTGTATATAAAGGGATCTTGTACACTCTAGTCAGCATCCCTATGTAAACATAGCTAGTGCTATAAGCACTAATTTCTACTATAATAATTTGGCATTTACCTTCTCTATATAGGTTAACTAATAAAGCTTCTGGTAAATCCAAACCCCTAGAAATCACGCTGATTATATCAGTTATATTATTGCTCTTCTAAGTTAGATTGTTATTATAATCGCCTGCCTCTTCCTTATAAAGTGTATTAGCTTGCTCTTTCCTAGGTTAAACCTTAGCCTATACTCCTTTAACTACTCCTTATATATTTTCTAGGCTCTTTTTAGTTATATTTTTATCTCCTCTGCTGTTTTTCTATATACTATAATATTTATATTATCTAAAAACCCTAATATTAACATTAATTCCGCCGCTGCTAGTCTGCAATATAGTAGCGTAATATAAAGTAGAAAGAGGATAGGAGATGCTAGTAACCCTTATAGAACCCCTATAATAACTTGGATTTCCTTAGTAATATGTCCGTTAAACGCTAATTATGCTTTCCTTTCTAACGTAAAGCCCTATGCCTATTTAGCTATCTACCCTAGTAGTCCTAACTTCTTTATAGTATGGATTAATTATTTATAGCTAATAGTATTAAACGCCCTAGTAATATCTAGCTGTAATAATAATGCTCTTCCCTAGTAATGCTATGCCGTTCTTATAACCTCTTTTAGCATGCTTAGTGCTATCTCTATTAATCTGCCAGCCTTATTGCCTATCTATATGTCCGGTAGTATATAGCCTTCCTTTACTATAATAGTAATCCTCCTTATAATAGCTCTTTTAATCACTTTGCCTATTGTATTTAATAGAAATATCGGCCTCTACCCCCCTGGTCTGCCTAACTCCTTAGGGGACTTTTTAGGTTTATATAAAACTACTACCTTTACTTATTAGAAGGAGGCCGGATAATATCCTAAGCTATAGTAAGTATTTACAAGGCGTGTTAAACATAATATTAGGGCTGCTTTATATAGCTTAAGAAAACCTATTAGCAGCTTATCTAGTCCTAAGGCTTTTTAACTTATTATATTCTTTATAACCTTTTTAATTTTCTTCTCTATAAACACAGGAACTACCTAATTATTATTATAGTATCTTGTTCCCTCCTCTGTCTCTAGACCTAAAGCCCTAGCTGCAAATAGAGAGAAGAACCTCTCTATAAATACCCTTGCCTTACCCTTATATATAACCTTTACTATCTCCTCCTTACTGTTATCTCCTAGCCAGGTTAGTAGTAGGACCTATTGCCTTTTAAGAGGAAGTCTACTCTATAGCTAGGCCTAATGCTTTAGGGTTTAAAGACTCCCTTTAGACCTAGATAACTTACTAACTGCCTATTACTAGCTACTTCTCTTCTCCTTTAAGATAATATAATCCTGTTTTTTTATAGCTTTTATTAAGGCCTGCCATGCTTCCTACGTCTATTATTGCCACTACTGCCTATTAGTACATCTTGCCTTTATTATTATATTCCTTACCCTTTTATTCTACTAAGGCTATAGTTTACTATGCCCTTAAGGTCGTTTAGGTACTGCTATATTGGCTATCTCTATAAGCTGTTAAGTAAGCTACTATACATAGTTATTAATTTCTTACTAGTTATATAGCAGAAGCTTTAACCCCTTCTTTTTAAGCCTATTTAAAGCCTCTACTATAATAAGGTTCTTATCTGCTGTCCTCTAACCCCGGACCAACCCTGGGCTATTGCTTAATTTCTTATTTATCCTAATGCTAATAAGCTAGGGTATATGGTCAGATCTGGCGATTTCTACTAGCCTAATAAATTTAATACTAACGTTATAAGTAGTCCATATATGGTTAATAGTACTATCCCTACTGCCATGTTCTCTTCTTATTACTTCCCTAAACGGCATAGCTAGGCTAAGTTATTACCTTATTATAAATTCTAATATCTTATTATGCCCTAGAGATATTTAGCCAAATCTGTCCTATAAGGGGTAATATTAGTTAAAGTCCCCCACGAACATACTCCGGCCCTTTACCTAGGTATTAGTAAAGTATTATAAAGGCGTCTGCTACTCCCTTTTATAAGCTAGGGAATAGATATTATATATTTCTACTCTATATAGCTTAATACTACACTAATCCTCCCCCCTCCCTATAGTCTAAAGTCCTGTTTTAACCTTTTAGTATATATAAATTGCTATTCTTCTACTATATATTACTAATATATAGTGTCCTTAAAATGGATTTAATAGTATACTATTATAGCCTCCTGGTTCCTAGATGGCTATTACCTTAGGGCTAACGTTATGCCCTAATGCCAGATGTACTAGATTGCTTTTCTTCTGTATATTCTAGTACATAACCTTAATTATATACTCTATTGTATGCTTTAAAGCACCCTGGTTGGGCTGGCTTTAGTATTATTTAGCCCTTTAGTTAGCTGTAGAAAGGCTAGTATTATGCCTTCCTCTGCCGGTCTCTGTCGTCCTAATCTTAGCTTATAAATTTGTCTTATAAAAGGGCCCCTTAGTTATATGCTCTTTCCTCTTAGCTACCTCTCTGTTAGTTCCCTGGTTTCTTCTCCCTAATAACCCTTACCTATAGTAGCCATTATAACCTCTAACTAATAGTTACGGAAGAACAGCGGCCTTATAGCATAAGCCTCCCTAGCCTGCTACTATCTCTTATTACTTACTAAGCATAGTTAAGACTATACTAGATATACCCCTATATAATTTAGGTATCTCTCCTATACCTTACCTGTTAACATTAAGCAAGTCCTCTCTTCCTTAGGGTGTTTTCTGGCAGCATACCTGCTATATCTTGCTTCTTTCTTATAGTATTTAGTAATATATCTAATCTTATAGTAGTTATAATATTGCTTTAGGTGGATTATCTTGTTATATAGCTTAGCGTTAAAAATCTCTGCTTAGTATACTATTCCCCTATAGTATAGTCGGTTTGCTGCCTTAGTGCCCTTAATACTAACCACTAATGGTGCCCTTGTCGCTGTTCCTCTTAGCTTTTATACTATTATCTTTACTATATTTAATCTATTTTCCTTTTTAATATTCTTCCTTATATCCTTAATTATAATATGGTTTATTAATCATATTAGGAATCCCTTAATAATTACACTAAACATCTTCCTATTTACTTCTACCTTAGGTCTAAAGGCAACTCCCACCTAGGCTGTGTTTTCCTTTTATTTCCTCCCTGCTTTTATAAATATAATAACTATATCTCTACTCTATAATTAGCATACTACTACTACCTCCTTTATACTAATAATACTATTTACTGCCTTTACAATCTCTCCTAGTAATTTATTCCTAACTGCCTTACTAATAGTGCTTTCCTTTACTAGTGCTTTCTGGTAATAGCAGGCTGGTATTGCCATACCCTTTATTTAGGCTAAAGGTATTATTATATTCTGCCCTGTAACTCTGTAAGCCATAATATTCGCCTAAGTCCCCCTAACCGCTAATTTAGTCCTATAAACAGCCTTTATTGCCTTCTTAACTGCCTTCTTAACTATAGTTTCTACTCTACTGTTAACCGCTTTTATAATTAAGGCCTATAGGCCTCCTGTATTAGTTTTTGCTTAGGCTATCTCCTCTCCTGTATTTATAGTAATTTATATAAAAGTTCTAATAAAAGCCTATACTTCTATTATTTTTATCTTTAGGATAACTTTTATTATTAATTTCTTTAGTAATTTCATTTTATTCTTTAGTTTTTCTTATACTGCTATTATTCTAGAATTCTCTCCTTAATATTATATTTCTTCCTAGGTAGTGCCTTGTCTTTTATTAGTTGCGGATCTATACGAAAATTTATTAATTATTACACCCCTTATACTGCTTCCTCCCTTTATATAATGCGCTATTACTAGGGGGGGTAATTAATAATAAGAAATCCGATTCTATGCCTCTTTTTTGTTTTAGGCGTAATACCGCGTCGTATCCGCGGTGTTCCGTATTTTCAGGTGGGCGATTTCTACTAGCCTAATGAATTTAATACTAATATTATAAGTAGTTTATATATGGTTAATAGTACTATCCCTACTACTATGTTCTCTCCTTATTACTTCCCTAAATAGCATAGCTAGGCTAAGTTACTACCTTATTATAAATTCTAATATCTTATTATACCCCTAAGAGGTTTAGCTAAATCTATTCTATAAGGAGTAGTATTAGTTAAAGTCCCTTATAAACATACTCTAGCCCTTTGCCTAGGTATTAGCAAAGTATTATAAAGGTATCTACTACTCCCTTTTATAAGCTAGGAAATAAATATTATATACCTTTACTTTATATAGCTTAATATTATATTAATCCTTTCTTTTTCCTATAGTTTAAAGTTTTATCTTAACTCTTTAATATATATAAATTACTATTTTTCTACTATATATTACTAATATATAGTGCCCTTAAGATAGATTTAGTAGTATACTATTATAACCTTTTAGTTCTTAAATAGCTATTACCTTAAGGCTAATACCATGCCCTAATGCTAAATGTACTAAATTGCTTTTCTTTTATATATTCATGTACGCTAGGTAGCTAGAGCCACTAACTAGTTCATTAACTAACTTCTTAATATAGGAAAAACCCTAAGATAGGGGAGAAAACCCATATTCTTCTATATAGCTCCTGCTAAGCCTTTAATATAAAGTCTTTATTGTTTTTAACTATTAGTATAAAATATCTACTAGTTCCCCCGGAACTATAGACAATAACAGAAGTGTGGTCATGCTTTATATAAAAGGTTAGTATATTAGTAAAAACCCCCTATAAGCACCTCCCCTTTTAATCTAGCTCTTCCTCCTTTATTTTATTATTTCTATTACCTCTAGTCCCTTTCTTAGCCTTAATATTATATATCTGCTATACCTTATAAAGCTTCTCTACTAACTTATACTACTAAAGTCACCTAGTTAAGAGCACCTACTTTATAATATTTAGTGCTAGCTTCTTATTATTAAGCGCTGCCCTAAGTTCCCATAGGTCTCTTATTATAGGCACTACTAGGATTAGCCTTAAATAGTTATATTCTAGGCATAATAAGATAAGGTAGTAAATATCCTTATCTCCTCCCTAGTATTAACATATTAGTAATATTACCTTAGGCATCTGTCTATTATAAAGAAAGGCATTTAGCCTTATCTTTTCTATTTAAAGCTATACTAAGGCCGTAGATTTATGCTTTAGTAGGCTATTATAAAGCCTTACTATCTTTTTTATACTCTTAAAGTTAGGTTCCTTATTTATTACTATTACTTTTGCCTATTCTCTTCTTACCTAAGCCTTATACCTCTGCTATATCTACTGTTTTTTCTACTCCCTCTCTAATTCCTATCTAGCTATAAGGCTACTAAGGAGGGGGGGGGGGGGCATTAGGAAACGCCTTATAGTAATTATATTAGTAGCCTCTTTCTTAGCGTTATAGCTATAATGCTATTAAATTACATGCCTATTATATCTTCTTGCTTATATTACTATCCTTAAGTCTTTAGTAAAATCATTACTTAATATAATTAAGGTATAAATCCACTAGTAGTACTACTGCTTTTATCTTTAAGAGTATTACTAGTATTACCTTATATGCCCTTATAACCCGCCTTAAGCATTTATTCTGTTCCCTTATAAATGCCTTTACTACCCCCTGTACTACCCCTTTTAACTTACTATAGGTGTAGTATATTCTAGCTTTATAGGCTATTATACTTTTTATTACCTATATATAAAGGGATCTTGTACACTTTAGTCGGCATCTTTATATAAACACAGCTAGCGCTATGAGTGCTAACTTCTGCTATAATAATTTAGTATTTACCTTCTTTATATAAGTTGACTAATAAAGCTTCTAGTGAATCCAAACCCCTAGAAATCGCACTAATTATATCAGTTATATTATTGTTCTTTTAAGTTAGATTGTTATTATAATTGCCTGCCTCTTTCTTATAAAGTGTATTAGCTTGCTCTTCCCTAGGTTAAACCTTAGCCTGTACTCCTTTAACTACTTTTTATATATTTTCCAGGCTCTTTTTAGTTATACTTTAGTTTCCTCTGCTATTTTTCTATACACTATAATGTTTATATTATCTAAGAACCTTAACATTAATGTTAATTCCGCTGCTGCTAGTCTTTAATATAACAGTATAATATAGAGTAAGAAGAGAATAGGAGATGCTAGTAACCCTTACAGAACACTTACAGTAACTTAGATTTCCTTAGTAATATATCCATTAAACGCTAATCATACTCTTCTTTTTAATATAAAGCCCTATGCCTATCTAGCCATCTACCCTAGCAGTCCTAACTCCTTTATAGTATAGATTAATTATTTATAGCTAATAGTATTAAATGCCCTAGTAATATCTAGCTATAGTAATAATGCTATTCCCTAGTAATACTATGCTATTCTTATAACCTTTTTTAGTATACTTAATACTACCTCTATTAACCTACTAGCCCTATTACTTATTTATATATTTAGTAGTATATAGCCTTTTTCTGCTATAGTAGTAATCCTTCTTATAATAGCTCCCTTAATTACTTTTCTTATTATATTTAATAGTAATATCGGCCTCTACCCCCCTGGTTTACCTAACTCCTTAGGGGTTTTCCTAGGTTTGTATAGAACTACTACCTTTACTTACTAAAAGGAGGCCAAATAGTATCCTAAACTATAGTATGCATTTATAAGGCATGTTAAACATAATATTAGGGCTGCTTTATATAGCTTAAGAAAACCTATTAGCAGCTTGTCTAGCCCTAGGGCTTTTTAACTTACTATATTCTTTATAACTTCTCTAATTTCCTCCTTTATAAATACGGAAACTACCTAATTATTACTATAGTATCTTATCTCTGCCTCTATTTCTAGACTTAAAGCCCTAGCTACAGATAAAGAAAAAAATCTCTTTGTAAATACCTTTGCCTTACCCTTATATATAACCTTTACTATCTCCTCCCTATTATTATCTCCTAGCTAAGTTAGTGGTAGGACCTGTTATATCTTAAGAGAAAGTTTACTCTATAGCCAGGCCTAGCGCTCTAGGGTCTAGAGACTCCCTTTTAACTTAGATAACTTACTAACTACTTATTACTAACTACTTCTCTTTTTCTTAAAGATAATATAGTTCTGTTTTTCTATTGCTTCTATTAAGGCCTATTATAATTCCTGTATTTATTATTACTACTACTGCTTATTAGCATGTCTTGCCTTTACTATTATATCTTTTACCCTTTTATTTTACTAAGGCTATAGTTTACTATGATCTTAAGGTTATTTAGGTATTACTATATTAGCTATTTTTATAAGCTGTTAAGTAAGCTATTGTATATAGTTATTAATTTCCTACTAGTTATATAGCAGGAGCTTTAATCCCTTTTTTTTAAGTCTGTTTAAAGCCTCTGCTATAATAAGGTTCTTATTTGCTATCCTTTAACCCCAGACTAACTCTAGGCTATTGCTTAATTCCTTACTTATTTTAATACTAATAAGCTAAGGCATATAGTTAGATCTGGCAATTTCTACTAGCCTAATGAATTTAATACTAATATTATAAGTAGTCTATGCATAGTTAATAGTGCTATCCCTGCTACTATATTCTTTCCTTATTACTTTCCTAAACAGCATAGTTAGGCTAAGTTACTACCTTATTATAAATTCTAACATCTTATTATGCCCCTAAGAGATTTAGCTAAATCTATCCTATAAGGGGTGGTATTAGTTAAAGTCCCCTATAAACACACTCTAGCCCTTTACTTAAGTATTAGTAAAGTATTATAAAGGCGTCTACTACTCTCTTTTATAAGCTAGAGAATAAATATTATATACCTTTACTTTATATAGCTTAATACTATACTAATCCTCCCCCCTTCCTATAATCTAAAGTCCTATCTTAACCTTTTAATATATATAAATTACTATTCTTCTGCTATATATTACTAATATATAGTGCCCTTAAGATAGATTTAGTAGTATACTATTATAACCTCCTGGTTTCTAAATAGCTATTACCTTAGGGCTAATACCATGCCCTAATGCTAGATATATTAAATTGCTTTTCTTTTATATATTCTAGTACATAACCTTAATTATATACTCTATTATATGCTTTAGAGCACCCTGGTTAGGCTGGCTCTAGTATTATTTTGCCCTTTAGTTAGTTATAAAAAGGCTAGTATTATACCTTTCTCTGCCAGTCTCTGTTGTCCTAATCGTAGCTTATAGGTTTATTTTGTAAAAAGGCCCCTTAGTTATATGCTCCTTTCTCTTAGCTATCTCTTTATTAGTCCCCTAGTCTTTTCTCTATAATAACCCTTGCCTGTAGTAGCTGTTATAACCTCTAACTAATAGCTATAAAAGAACAGCAGCCTTATAGCATAAGCCTTCCTAGCCTACTGCTATTTATTATTACTTACTAAGCATAGCTAAGACTATGCTAGATATGCCCCTATATAATTTAGGTATTTCTCCTATACCTTACTTATTAATATTAGGTAAGTCTTCTCTCCCTTAGGGTGTTTTTTAGTAATATACCTGCTATATTTTACTTCCTTCTTATAGTGCCTAGTAATATACCTAATCTTATAATAGTTATAATATTACTTTAAGTGGATTATCTTATTATATAGCTTAGTATTAAAAATCTCTGCTTAGTATATTATTTCCCTATAGTATAGGCGGTTTACTGCCTTAGTGCCCTTAACACTAACCACTAGTAGTGCCCTTATTACTATTCCCTTTAGCTTCTATACTATTATTTTTACTATATTTAAACCATTTTCCTTTTTAATGTTCTTCTTTATATCCTTAGTTATAATGTGGTTTATTAATTATATTAGGAATCCCTTAATAATTATACTAAATATCTTCCTGTTTACTTCTGCCTTAGGTCTAAAGGTAACTTTTACTTAAGCTGTGTTTTCCTTTTATTTCCTCCTTACTTTAGTAAATATAATAACTATATCTCTGCTTTATAGTTAGTATACTACTACTACTTCCTTTATACTAATAGCACTGTTTACTACCTTTATAATCTCCCTTAGTAATTTATTTCTAACTATCTTACTAATAGTATTTCCCTTTATTATTACTTTCTAGTAATAGCAGGCTAGTATTGCCATACCCTCTGTTTAGGCTAAAGGGATTATTATATTCTGCCTTATAGCTTTATAAGCTATAATAATTACCTAAGTCCTCTTAACTACTAATTTAGTCCTAGGAATAGCCTTTATTACCTCCTTAACTGCCTTTTTAACTATAGTTTCTACCTTACTATTAACTGCTTTTATAATTAAAGCCTATAGGCCTCCTATGCTAGTTCTTATTTAAGCTATCTCTTCTTCTGTATTTATAGTAATTTATATAATAATTCTAATAAAAGCTTATACTTTTATTATTTTTACCTCTAAAATAACTTTTATTATTAATTCCTTTAGTAATTTTATTTTATTCTTTAGTTTTTTTTATACTATTATTACTCTAGGATTCTCTTCTTAATACTATATTTCTTCCTAAGTAGTGCCTTATTTTTTATTAGTTGCGGATTTATATAAAAATTTATTAATTATTATACCCCTTATGCTGCTTACTGTCTTTATATAATATGCTATTACTAGGGGGGTAATTAATAATAAGGAATCTAATTCTATGCTTCTTTTCCGTTTTAGGCATAATACTGCGTTGTATCCGCGGTGTTTTTGTCGTTTTTTAGATCGTTTCGACTGCTAATTCTCTTCTTATATATTAATTCCTTCCTAGGGTTAGGATAACTAATAAAATATATTAGTAAAATAAGCAGGATATATCTAGCTAATATAAGAACCTTTAAAAAGTTTTTTAAATATAGTAGCACTAAAGTATTATAAGGCATAATAAAGCAATATATACTATAATAACAGGCCTATATAAGGGGCAACCTAATTACTAACTATAATGCTTTACTCTAACCCTTAAATAGCAAAAAGGGGGCTATATAATAAATTTAAGCTTAAAGCTTAAATTTATATAGCTAGAGAGTAAATAGCTTTATATAAGTAATATATAAGTAGCTTAAGCCCTAGTTATATATATAACTATAAAGGCAGGGTTACTAGAATTAGATAGATCTTTTTCTTCTTTTTTTTTTATAAATAATATTCTTATTTAAGTTACTAGCTCTATAGTTGCATTCTAGCGAGACCATAACAACTATATCTTACTGTGATGGATTCGAGCTTAAA
Organism: Aciculosporium take MAFF-241224; assembly: GCA_000222935.2. Taxonomy (NCBI): domain Eukaryota; kingdom Fungi; phylum Ascomycota; class Sordariomycetes; order Hypocreales; family Clavicipitaceae; genus Aciculosporium; species Aciculosporium take. The sequence goes on from AFQZ01000491.1 coordinate 15,730, forward strand.
GCTTGGATCTATACAGCCGGAGAGCAGACGGCTTTATATAAGTAATATATAAGCAGCTTAGGCCCTAGTTATATATATAATTATAAAGGCAAGGTTACTAGAAGTAAATAGATATTTTCCTTTTCTTTCTTTTTATAAATAATATTCTTATTTAAGTTACTAGCTTTATAGTTATATTTTAGTAAGACTATAATATATATTATTTATTCTTTTATTATTTACCTTAAAAACCGTAATAAATATAATATAAAGGCTATACCTATAATAGACAGAATAATAATAAATATAATATAATATAATACTATAGCTAACCTAGCTAAGACTAGTACTATACAAGAGCTGCTATACCTTTAAAGTATAGTAATAGTATAGGAAATAATAAATAAGAATATAATAAGTAAAATTACTAAGCTAAAATAATAGCTATAAATAGTATCTGCTTTAGCCATATCTTATAATACTAATACAGGTACCTTAGGCATAGGTAGATAGCAAGTAGCCTTAATAAAGGTAAAACTAAAGAGAAAACCTATTAATATAAGTAACCCTTATAAGGGAAACCGGATTAAATATTTAATATAAAAAAGCCTTTTAGCTTATAAACTTAAGGTAAATAGCGCCTTTATTAGAAATAATTAGAATAAATAGTATTTTATTTACTAATACTTATTAAATCAGATTTAGGCTTAGGTTTTACCCTTCTTTAAAGTAGGAAAATCTATTAATTATACTCTAAAGGAGTTCCTAATATATCTTCATACCTTATTTCTAAACCCTTATTAAGAGAAGCATACTATTATTAAACTAGATTAGGTTAAATAATAACCTAGAGAAAAATTTAATAATTTTTTTGTTTATTTTAAGTAAAAGCTGGTTTTAGTAGGAGGATATTATTAGGTAAAATCTATTAAACTATCTAAACTATATGTAGCTTTAAATAAAAAGATATAAAACTACTATATAGAATATAATATTTCTTATATAAACTACTTTTAAGTAATAAATAAATTATAAAGTATTACCCTTAATTTTAAATCTTATAAGATAAAAGAATACTTAAAGGCTTAATACTATATAATAATCAGATTCCCTTTAGCTATATCCTAGGATAAGAAAGGTAATATAAAGATAATAAGTATAAATATTATATTCTCCTTTAGATAGTAAAAAATATATACTAAACAGGTTTTAGTAAAGGAAATATAATCTTAATATAATAATAAGTAATGCTTATATTATAAAATTACTAAATATTAATTAAAGGTATACTACCTTCTCCCTATATATCCTTTAAAGACTAATATATGTATAGTTAATATAACTATACCTTAAAATAGGTTTAAAGTTAAAAATAACTTTAAAAAAAATAGCTCTTAAGCTTAAGGCTTAGTAAGAAAAAGGAAGATAGTAGTTAGCTATTATAATTACTATAAAAGGTATATAAATAAATAAAAAAGAAAATAAACTTTAATCCTTTTTTACTATTAGTTTTATTTAATAAAATAGCCTTTACTAATATATAAGTAAATAGTAAGTATAATAGCTATATTACTATAAGTAAATCCTTTATATAAAGTATAGGGTTTTTTATATTCCTATTAGCCTAACCTTAAACAATTTAAATAACTATTTTTATTAAAAAGTAAGGCTAAAATAGCTACTACTAAGGCTTAACTATAATATCTAGGTTTACTTAGTTTACTACTAATATAAATAAATAAAGTTTTCTAGTTTTAGTATATATAATCCTAGGTCTTACCTAGTTATATATCTTAAGAACCCTATAGTTAAAGTAATATAATATTATAATTTATATAGCTTAGAAATTACTAGTAGTTTATTCTTTAGGAAACCTTTAAGTATAAGTATTATTTACTAAAAAGGTAGTAACTTTAATAATTATAATATTAGGTTTAATATATATAGAGATAGTATAATAAGTAGTAGTAAGAAAAGAAAAAGATATATAGTTTTTAGCTACTAACTTATAAGATATAACTATAATACTTAATATTTTTATACCTAAACTAGACCTAGTTAGAATGCTTTTAAACTACCTACTAAAAGAGCTTTAGGATTTTAAAGACTTATTTAATAAAAAAAAGGCAAATATATTATTATTATATAAAGGGACTGTAAACTATTATATTTAACTATAAAAAAACCCTAATAGTATAAACCTTAAGCTTTTTTAGGCTTCCTTATATAATATACCTTAAGAGCAGCTTTTAAAGATATAAAAGCAAATTATAAATCTTATAAATAAAGGTTAGATATAAGCTAGCTTTTTATTAGCTAGGGCTTTAGTTTTACTTATTAAAAAGGCAGGAGAGGGTTAGTGATTTTATATAAACTATTTGGCATTAAATAAGGTTATAATTTAGAATAAGTACTCTCTTCCTTTAATTAGAAAAACCCTTTATTTTCTAGCTAAAGCAAGATACTTTACTAAGCTTAATATTTATATAGCCTTTTATAAGCTATAGGTTACTAAAGGGAATAAGTAGTTAATAGCATTTTAAATATAATTTAGACTTTTTAAGTAGCTAGTTTACCCTTTTAGTTTAGTAAGAGTACTTACTACTTTTTAATAATATATTAATAATACTTTAAATAATATATTAAGAGACTTTATAATAGCTTATTTAAATAATATCCTTATTTACACTAAGGGCTTTAAGAAAGATTATATAGTAAAAGTATAAGAGGTTTTATAATAACTAAAATATACTAAGCTATACTTAGATATTAATAAGTATATATTTATAATTATAAAGGTAAAGTACCTAGGTTTTATTATAAAAGCTAAAAAGGCTATCTATTATAACCTAAAAAAGATTATAACTATTTAGAATTAAAAGTCCCTTTAAATAGTTTATAGGGTATAAAGCTTCTTAGGCTTTATAAATTTTTATTAAGAGTTTATTAATAACTTTTTAAACCTTATAGGCCCTTTAACTAACCTTATTAAGAAGGCTACTAGGTTTTACTAGTTCTTAGAATATAAAAAGGCATTTTAGGCGCTTAAAGCTACCTTTATTTTATTCTTAATCCTTATATAATAAAATCCTAACTTAAAAATATAAGTAAAGGCTAACTTTTTTAATAAGACTATAGGTAAATGCCTTTTTTAATGTAATTTAAAGGGAGTATAAAGGCTAGTAGCATACTACTTAGCATAGCTAATAGCTATATAATAGAATTATATAATTTATAATAAGGAGCTCTTTAGTATTATTTTCTGCTTAAAGGCATAGTTAGCTAAGCTAAGGAGCATAGCCTAGCTATTTATAATCCTTATAAATTATAAGAATTTAGAGTATTTTATAGCCCCTTAGGAGATATTTAAAAAATAAGCAAAATAAGTAAAAATATTATCCCTTTTTAACTATTACTTATACTATTACTTAGGTATATAGGTAGGTTATTTAAATACTTTGTTTTAATAGGACTAAGATTAAAAAAAAAGAGAATAGCTAGTAGGTTATATATTTTGCCTAATTTAGGGAACCTTAAAGATAGTTTAAGAGTTAAAAGCTAATACTATAAACCTAGTTAGGGTGTAAATAACAGGTAAACCAGAGGAGGGTAATAACTAGAATAAGGACAACCTAGATAATTTAGATATAATAGTAGACCTTAATTTAGAGGTTATAAGTCCTCTCTTACTAGGCTTTAATTTATTTTAGGATAGATAGCTTTAAGATTTATAGGACTAAGGGGTTACTAAGGACAGTTTATACTAAATCTAACTAAGAGTAGTACTAGTAATAAAGTAAAAGTTTCTTATATTTATAGAAACCTAGTTATAAATAGCAGACTATACTTGAAATATATAAGGAGTACTATAATTTTAGGGATAGCTTTAGGTATCTTATTATAAGCCTCTTATTACCTTACTTATATAGCAGGTTTATAACTTACTTATATTAGGCTATTTAGGGTAAAATACTACTTTTTAAGTGCTATATAAGAATTACTACTAGAATAGGATATTAAAGGATATAGTATAGTATATATAGAATTGCTATTACTTTAGTAGGCATAAGGGCTAATAACTTTATTAAGGTTTATTAAAGCTTATACTAGCTATAAACTATTATTAGTTATAAATCTTGGTGGATTTTATAATAAAATTTCTAGTATATAATAAGGCATTACTATGCTTTTTAATAGTTATTATAGACTGTCTCTTAAAGTATATATAACTAAAGGTCATAATAAGTATAGTAGCTAAAGTATATATAAAACGGTTTAAATATTACCAGTAGCGTTTTTATAGATTCCCTTATTAGATTATTTTTAACTATAGTTTGGACTAGCTTAGTTATTTTTAGACTATATTTTATAAGTAGGTAGGTATTAAGCAACTATTATTTATATTTTATTATTCTTAAATAGATAGTAGTATAAAATAAGTAAACTAAAAGGTATAAGTAGTTTTATAAGTAGTTATTACTTTCTTATAGTATAACTAAGCTAACTATTTACTAGCTTATTAAATAGCACTTAATAACTAGATTTTTATAATAACTAGTATAAGTATAAACCAGGCGCTAAAGGGCTTTAATATTAAATTAGTTTAGTGTATACTAAATAAGACTAAAAGCCTAACCTTACTTAAGGGAAGAGCTATATTATTTTTAGAATATATGTAGAAAGGAATAGTAATAGTATAAGCTATAATTAATTTTATATAATAATATTAGTAAGATATAGTAAATGTTTCTTAGTGTCTAGCAGAATATTACTAGATAGGGGATTTTATATAGTTAAATCTTTATTATATAAAGATAAACTATTTTAGCTAAAAACTTAACTAGGTAAAAGTAAAATATAAGGTTTTAAAGATACTAACTCTACTTACTATTTATTTAAATATCTTATAGGGAATATATCTAGTTTTTTATATAAATCTTATTAAGAGGGCAGCTACTAATCTACTCTTATTATAATACCTAGCTAATTTTAGATTAAGCCTAACACTCCTGCTTTATAAGGATAATCCAGATTTAGTAAAATATAAGATTAAGAAAATAGTAATAGTAAGAAATACCTAGGGTTAGGGTAATTAATAAGATATATTAGTAAAGTAGGCAGGATATATTTAGCTAATATAAGAACCTTTAAAAAGGTTTTTAAATATAGTAGCACTAAAGCGTTATAAGGCATAATAAGGCAATATATACTATAATAATAGGCCTGCATAAGGGGCGACTTAATTACTAACTATAATGCCTTAAATAGTAAGAAGGGGGCTATATAATAAATTTAAGCTTAAAGCTTAAATCTATATAGCTGGAGAGTAGACAGCTTTATATAAGTAATATGTAAGTAGCTTAGGCCCTAGTTATATATATAACTATAAAGGCAAGGTTACTAGAAGTAAATAATTTTTTTCCTTCTCTTCCTCTTTATAAATAATATTCTTACTTAAGTTACTAGCTCTGCAGTCGCATTCTAGCAAGACTATAACACTTACTAATATTATTATGTAAAATTAATTATAGCTTATACTATTACTATTTTTTTCTAAATATATTTTAGAAATAATATAGCTTTTTACTTAAGTAAGGTTAGGCTTTTAGTCTTATTTAGTATATACTAAACTAATTTAATATTAAAGCCCTTTAGTGCCTAGTTTATACTTATACTAGTTATTATAAAGATTTAGTTATTAAGTACTATTTAATAAGCTAGTAAATAGTTAGCCTAGTTATATTATAAGAAAGTAATAATTATTTATAAAACTACTTATACCTTTTAGTTTACTTATTCTATATTACTATTTATTTAAGGATAATAAGATATAAATAATAGTTACTTAATATTTACCTGCTTATAAAGTATAGTTTAGAAATAATAAAGCTAATTTAAACTATAGTTAAAAATAATCTAATAAAGAAATCTATAAAAATACTACTAGTAATATTTAAACTATTTTATATATACTTTAGCTACTATACTTATTATTACCTTTAGCTATATATACTTTAAGAGATAGTTTATAATAACTATTAGAAAGTATAATAATATCTTATTATATACTAAAAGTTTTATTATAAAATCTACTAAGATTTATAACTAATAATAGTTTATAGCTAGTATAAGCTTTAATAAACCTTAATAAAGTTATTAGCTTTTATGCCTACTAAAGTAATAATAGCTTTATATATACTATATTACATTTTTTAATATTTTATTTTAATAGAAATTCCTATATAGTGCTTAAAAAGTAGTATTTTACCTTAAGTAGCTTAATATAAGTAAGTTATAAACCTACTATATAAGTAAGATAGTAAGAGGCTTATAATAAGGTACTTAAAGCTATTCTTAAAATTATAATACTTCTTATATATTTAAAGTATAATTTACTATTTATAACTAGGTTTTTATAAATATAAGAAACTTTTGCTTTACTATTAGTATTATTTTTAGTTAGATTTAGTATAAACTATTCTTAGTAATCCCTTAGTTTTATAAATCTTAAAGCTATTTATTTTAAAATAAATTAAAGCTTAGTAAAAGAGAACTTAAAACCTTTAAATTAGAACCTATTATTATATTTAAATTATTTAGGTTATTCTTATCTTAGTTATTATTTTTTTTAGTTTGCCTAAACTAAAACCTATTATTATATTTAAATTATCTAGGTTATCCTTATTTTAGTTATTATTCTCCTTTAGTTTGCTTGTTATTTATACTTTAATTAGGTTTATAGTATTAGCTTTTAACTTTTAAACTATTTTTAATATACTTTAAATTAAATAAAATATATAATCTACTAGCTATCTTTTTTTTCTCTAATTTTAGTTTTATTAGGATAGAGTATTTAGCTAACCTGCTTATATACCTAGGTAATAATATAAGTAATAGTTAAAAAGAAATAATATTTTTACTTATCTTACTTATTTTTTAAATATCTTCTAAGGGGCTATAAAATACTTTAGGTTCTTATAATTTATAAGAATTATAAATAGCTAAGTTATACTTCTTAGCTTAGCTAACTATGCCTTTAAGTAGGAAATAATACTAAAAAGCTCTTTATTATAAATTATATAATTCTGCTATATAGCTATTAGCTATACTAAGTAGTATATTACTAGCCTTTATACTCCCTTTAAATTATATTAAAAGAGGTATTTACCTATAGCTTTATTAGAAAAGTTAGCCTTTACTTATATTTTTAAGTTAAAATCTTATTATATAAGGATTAAAAATAGAATAAAGGTAGCTTTAAGTGCTTAAAATACCTTTTTATATTTTAAGAACTAGTAAAACCTAGTAGTCTTTTTAGTAAGATTAGTTAAAAGGCTTATAAGGTTTAAGAAGTTATTAATAAACTCTTAATAAAAATTTATAAAGCTAAAAAAGCTTTATACTTTATAAACTATTTAAAGGGATTTCTAATTTTAAATAATTATAATCTTTTTTAGGTTAGGGTACATAACCTTTCTAGCTTTTATAATAAATTCTAAGTACTTTACTTTTATAACTATAAATATATACTTATTAATATTTAAGTATAGCTTAGTATATTTTAGTTATTATAAGACTTTTTATACTTTTATTATATAGTTTTTCTTAGAGCCCTTAGTATAAATAAGGATATTATTTAAATAAGCTATTATAAAGTCTCTTAATATATTCTTTAAGGTATTATTAATATATTATTAAAAAGTAGTAAGTATTTTTACTAAACTAAAAAGGTAAACTAGCTACTTAAAGAGTTTAAATTATATTTAAAATACTATTAATTACTTATTTCCTTTAGTAATCTATAGCTTATAAAAGGCTATATAAATATTAAGCTTAATAAAGTATTTTACCTTAGCTAGAAAATAAAAGGTTTTTTTAATTAAAGAAAAGAAATACTTATCTTAAGCTATAACTTTATTATTATTCATGTACGCTAGGTAGCTAGAGCCACTAACTAGTTCATCAACTAACTTCTTAATATAGGAAAAACCCTAAGATAGGGGAGAAAACCCATATTCTTCCATATAGCTCCCGCTAAGCCTCTGATATAGAGTCTTTATTATTTCCAACCATTAGTATAAGATATCTGCCAGTTCCCCGGAACTGCAGACAATAACAGAAGTGTAGTTATGCTTTATATAAAAGGTTAGTATGTTAGTAAAAACCCCCTATAAGCACCTCCCCTCCTAGTCCGGCTCTTCCTCCTCTATCCTATTGTTTCCGTTGCCTTTGGTCCCTTTCTTAGCCTTGTTATTGCGTATCTGCCACGCCTTACTAAGCTCCTCCGCTAACCTGTACTACTAAAGTCGCCCAGTCGAAAGCACCCACTTTATAATATTTAGTGCTAGCTTCTTGTTATTAAGCGCCGCCCTAAGTTCCTACGGATCTCTTATTACAGGCACTACCAGAATCAGTCTTAAATGGTTATATTCTAGGCATAACAGGATAAGGTAGTAAATATCCTCGTCTCCTCCCTAGTATTAGCATATTAGTAAAGTTACCTTGGGCACCTGTCTATTATAGAGAAAGGCATTCAGCCTTATTTTTTCCGTTTAAAGCTAAACTAGGGCTGCAGATTTATACTTAAGCAGGCTATTATAAAGCTTTGCTATCTTTTTTATGCTCTTAAAGTTAGGTTCCTCGTCTGCTGCTATTGCTTTTGCCCGTCCTCTTCTCACTCAAGCCTTATGCCTCTGCTATATCCACCGTTTTTCCCACTCCCTTTTTAATTCCTACCTAGCTATAAGGCCGCTAGGGAGGGGGAGGGGGGCATTAGGAAACGCCTTATAGAGGTTGCATTAGCGGCCTCTTCCTTAACGTCATAGCTGTAATGCTATTAAATTGCATGCTTGTTATATCTTCTTGCCTATGCTACTGTCCTTAAGTCTTTAGTGGAATCGTTGCTTAATGTAATTAAGGTATAGATCTACTGGCGGCACCGCTGCTTTTATCTCTAAGAGTATTACTAGCGTCGCCTTATACGCCCCTATAACCCGCCTTAAGCATTTATTCTGTTCCTTTATAAATGCCTTTGCTACCCCCTGTGCTACCCCTTTTAACTTACTGTGGGTATGGTATATCCCAGCTCTATATGCTATTATGCTTCTTATTACCTGTGTATAAAGAGATCTTATACATTTTAGTTGGCATCCCTATGTAGACGCAGCCAGCGCTGTAAGGGCTAACTTCTGCTATACTAGCTTAGCATTCACCTTCTCTATGTGTATTAACCAACGAAGCTTCCAGTGGATCTAAACCCCTAGGAATTGCGCTGATTGCATTAGTTATATTATTGTACTTCCAAGTCGGATCGTTATTATAATTGCCTGCCTCTTTCTTGTAAAGTGCATTAACTTGCTCTTCCCTAGGTTAAACCTTAGCTTGTACTCCTTTAACCACTCCTTATATATTCTTTAGGCTTTTTCTAGTCGTACTTTGGTCTCCTCTGCTGTTTTTCTATATACTATGATGTTTGTATTATCCAAGAACCCTAACATTAGTGTTAATTCTGCTGCTGCTAGCCTTTAATATAGTGGTGTGATATACAACAGGAAGAGGATAGGAAACGCCGGCGACCCTTACAGAACCCCTGCAGTGATTTGGATTTCCTTAGTAGTATGTCCATTAAACGCTAATTACGCTCTTCTTCCTAATATAAAACCCTTTATCTATCTAGCTATCCACCCCGGCAGTCCTAACTCCCTTATAGTGCGTATTAATTGTTTATAGCTAATAGTGTTAAACGCCCTAGTGATATCTAGCTGTAGTAATAATGCTATCCCCTAATAATGCCACGCTATCCTTACTACCTCTTTTAGCGTGCTTAGTGCTATCTCTATTAACCTGCCAGCCCTATTGCCTATTTATATGTCCAGTAGTATATAGCCTTCCTTTGCTATAGTAGTAATCCTCCTTATAATAGCTCCCTTAATCACTTTGCCTATTATGTTTAGTAATAATATCAGCCTCTACCCCCCTGGTCTGCCTAACTCCTTAGGGGTCTTCCTAGGTTTATATAGAACTACTACCTTTGTATACTAGAAGGAGGCCGGATGGTGTCCTAAGCTGTAGCATGCATTTATAAGGCATGTTAAACATAATATTAGGGCTGCGCTGTATAGCTTAAGGAAACCCATTAGTAGCTCGTCCGGCCCTAGGGCTCTCTAGCTTACTATATTCTTTATGACTTCTCTAATTTCCTCCTCTGTAAACGCAGGAGCCACCTGTTTATTGTTATAGTATCTTGTCCCCTCTTCTCCCTCTAGTCCTAGAGCCCTAGCTATAAATAGAGGGAAGAACCTCTCTATAAATGCCCTTGCCTTACCCTTATATATAACCTTTACTATCTCCTCTCTGCTGTTGTTTCCTAGCCAAGTTAGTGGCAGAACTTGTTGTATCTCCGGGGGGAGTCCACTCCGTAGCTAGGCCTAACGCTCTAAGGTCCAGAGGCTTCCTTTAGACCTAGATAGCTTACTAACAGCCTGTTGCTAGCTGCTTCTCTTCTCCTCTAAGATAACACAGTCCTGTATTTTTATAGCTTTTATTAAGGTCTGCCATGATTCCTGCGTCTGTTATTACTGCTACTACCTGCTAGTATGTCTTGCCTCTGCTATTGCGTTCTTAACCCTTTTATTCCACTATAGCTGTGGTTTGCTATGCCCTTAAGGTCGTTTAGGTGCTACTATATTAGCTATCTCCATAAGCTGGTAAGTGAGCTATTACATATAGTCGTCGACTTTCTGCCAGTTACTTAGCAGGAGCTCCAACCCCTTCTTTTTAAGCCTGTTTAGTGCCTTTACTATAATTAAGTTCTTGTCCACTGTCCTCTAACCCCAGATCAACCCTAGGCTACTGCTGAATTCCTTGCTTGTCCTAATGTTAATAAGTTAAGGCATATGGTCGGATCCGGCGATTTCTACTAGCCCGGTAAACTCGACACTAACGTCATAAGTAGTCCACATATGATTAATAGTGCTATCCCTGCTTCTATATTCTCTCCTTATTACTTCCCTAAACAGAGTAACTAGGCCGAGTTGCCACCTTATTATGAATTCTAATATCTTATTATGCCCCTGAGAGGTCCTGCTGAATCTGTCCTATAGGGGGTGATATTAGTTGAAGTCCCCTACAAATACACTTTAACCCTTTGCCTAGGTGTTGGCAAAGTGTTGTAAAGGCGTCTGCCACCCCCTTTTATAAGCTAGGGAATATATGTTGTACACCTCTACTTTATATAGCTTGACACTACACTAATCCTCCTCCCTCCCTATAGTCCAAAGCCCTGCCTTAACCTTTTAATATATATAAATCGCCGTTTTTCTACTATATATTACTAACATATAGTGCCCCCGAGATGGATTCAGCAGTATACTATTATAGCCTCCTGGTTTCTAAATAGCTATCACCTTAGGGCTAACATTATGCCCTAACGCTAGATGTACTAGATTGCTTTTCTTCTGTGTATTCCAGTATATAACCTTAATTATATACTCTATTATATGCTTTGGAGCACCCTAGTTAGGCTGGCTCCGGTATTGTTCTGCTCTCTTATTAGTTATAAAAAGGCTAGCATTATGCCTTCCTCTACCAGTCTTTGCTGTCCTAATTATAGTTTGTATGTTTATCTTATAAAAAGGCCCCTTAGTTATATGCTCCTTTCTCTTAGCTACCTTTCCGTTAATCCCCTGGTCTCTTCTTTATAATAACCCTTACCTATAGTAGCTGTTACGGCCTCTGACTAATAGTTACAGAAGAACAGCGGCCTTGTAGCGTAAGCCTCCTAGGCCTGTTGCTACCTATTATTGCTTACTAAGCATAGCCAAGACCATGCTAGATATGCCCCTGCGCAATTTAGGCATCTCTCCCGTACCTTACCTGTTAATATTAGGCAAGTCCTCTCTCCCTTAGGGTGTTTTCTAGCAGCATACCTGCTATATCTTGCTTCCTCCTTATAGTGCCTGGCAATATGTTTAATCTTATAGTAATTATAATATTGCTTTAGATAGACCATCTCGTTGTATAGCTTAGCATTAAAAATCTCTGCTTAGTATACTATTCCCCTATAGCATAGGCGGTTTGCTGCCTTAGTGCCCTTAACGCTAACCACTAGTAGTGCCCTCGTCGCTGTTCCCTTTAGCTTCCGCACTATTATCTTTGCTATGTTTAGACTATTCTCCTTTTTAATGTTTTTCCTTATATCCTTAATCGCAACATGGTTCGTTAATTATATTAAGAATCCCTTAATAATCACACTAAACATCTTCCTGTTTACTTCCGCTATAGGTCTAAAGGCAACTCTTACCTAGGCTGTGTTTTCCTTTTATTTCCTCCCTGCCTTAGTAAACATAATAACTATGTCTTTACTCTGTAGTCTATATGCTGCTATTGCCTTCTTTATGCTAATAGTGCTGTTTACTGCCTTTATAATCTCTCCTAGTAATCTGTTCCTAACTGCCTTGCTAATAGTGTTTCCCTTTACTATTGCTTCCTAGTAATAGCGGGCTAGTATTGCTATACCCTCCGTTTAGGCCAAAGGTATTATTATATTCTGCCCTATAACTCTATAAGCTATAACAGTCGCCTAAGTCCCCCTAACCATTGATTTAGTCCTAAGGACGGCCTTTATTACCTCCTTAACCGCCTTCTTAACTGTGGTTTTTACTTTACTATTAACTGCTTTTATAATTAATGCCTATAAATCTCCCGTGCTAGTCTTTACTTAGGCTATCTCCCCTCCTATATCTATAGTAACTTATATAAAGGTCCTAATAAAAGCCTATACTTCTGTTATTTCTGCCTTTAAAATAACTTTTATTATTAACTCCTTTAGTAATTTTATTTTATTCTTTAGTTTTTCCTATACTGCTATTACTCTAGAATTCTCTCCTTAATATTATATTTCTTCCTAGGTAGTGCCTTATCCTTCGTTAGTTATGAATCCACGCGAAAATTCATTAATTATTATACCCCTTACACTGCTTACTCCCCTTATGCAATGCGCTATTGCTAGAGGGGGTATTTAATAATAAGGAATCTAATTCCGTGCTTCTTTTTCGTTTTAGGCGTGATACCGCGTCGTGTCCGCGGTGTTGGTCCTTTTTTCCTTCTAATTCATTTATTTGCTATAACTTTATTTAATACTTAATAGTTTATATAAAATTACTAACCCTCTCCTACCTTCTTAATAAGTAAGACTAAAGCCTTAGCTAATAAAGAGCTAGCTTATATTTAACCTTTATTTATAAGATTTATAATTTATTTTTATATTTTTAAGAGCTACTCCTAAGGTATATTATATAAGAAAGCCTAAGAAAGCTTAGGGTTTATATTATTAGGGTTTCTTTATAGTTAAATATAATAGTTTTTAGTCTTTTTATATAATAGTAATATATTTACTTTTTCCTTATTAAATAAGTTTTTAAAATCCTAGAGCTCTTTTAATAAATAGTTTATGTTATGGTCTTGCTAGAATGCAACTACAAAGCTAGTAACTTAAATAAGAATATTATTTATAAAGAAAAAGAAAAGGAAAAGATTTATTTAATTCTAGTAACCCTGCCTTTATAGTTATATATATAACTAGGGCCTAAGCTGCTTATATATTACTTATATAAAGCTATTTACTCTCTAGCTATATAAATCTAAGCTTTAAGCTTAAATCCATTATATAGCCCCCTTTTTACTATCTAGGGGTTAGAGTAAAGCATTATAGTTAGTAATTAGATTGCCCCTTATATAGGCTTATTATTATAGTACATATTGCCTTATTATGCCTTATAATGCTTTAGTGCTACTATATTTAAAAACCTTTTTAAAGGTTCTTATATTAGCTAAATATATCCTGCTTACTTTATTAATATATCCTATTAGTTACCCTAATTCTAGGCATTTCTTACTATTATTATTTCCTTAATCTTATATTTTACTAAATCTAGATTGATTTTATAAAGTAGGAGTATTAGGCCTGGTTTAAAATTAGCTAGGTATTATAATAAGAGCGGATTAATAGCTGCCCTTTTAATAAGATTTATATAAAAAACTAGGTATATTCCTTATAGAATATTTAAATAAATAATAAGTAAAGTTAGTATTTTTAAGACCTTATATTTTGCCTTTATTTAGTTAAGTTTTTAGCTAGGGCAGTTTGTCTTTATATAATAGAGATTTAACTATATAAAATCCCTTATCTAGTAATGTTTTACTAGATACTAAGAAATATTTACTATATTCTGCTAATATTATTATATAAAATTAATTATAGCTTATATTATTACTATTTCCTTTAAAATATATTCTAGAAATAATATAGCTCTTTCTTTAGGTAAGGTTAGGCTTTTAGTCTTATTTAGTATATACTAAACTAATTTAATATTAAAGCCCTTTAGTGCTTAGTTTATACTTATACTAATTACTATAAAGATCTAGTTATTAAGCACTATTTAATTAGCTAGTAAATAGTTAGCCTAATTATGCTATAAGAAGGTAATAACTACTTATAGGATTATTTATACCTTTTAGTTTACCTGTTCTATACTACTATTTATTTAAGGATAATAAGATGTAAATAATAGTTACTTAATACTTACTTGCTTATAAAGTATAGTTTAGAAATAATAAAGCTAATTTAAACTATAGTTAAAAATAATTTAATAGGTAAATCTATAAAAATACTACTAGTAATATTTAAACTATTCTATATATGCTTTAGCTATTATACTTATTATTACCTCTAGTTATATATACTTTAAGAGATAATTTATAATAACTATTAAAAAGTATAATAATACCTTATTATATGCTAAAAGTTTTATTACAAAATCTACTAAGATTTATAACTAATAATAGTCTATAGCTAGTATAAGCTTTAATAAACCCTAATAAAGTTATTAGCTCTTATGCCTACTAAAGTAATAGTAGTTTTATATATACTATACTATATTTTTTAATATTCTATCCTAGTAGTAATCCCTATATAATACCTAGAAAGTAGTATTTTACCCTAAATAGCCTAATATAAGTAAGTTATAAACCTATTATATAAGTAAGGTAGTAAGAGGCTTATAATAAGGTACTTAAAGCTATCCTTAAAATTATAGTACCCCTTATATATTTAAAGTATAATTTACTATTTATAACTAGGTTTTTATAAATATAAGAAACTTTTACTTTACTATTAGTATTACTTTTAGTTAAATTTAATATAAACTATCCTTAGTAACCCCTTAGTCCTATAAATCCTAAAGCTATTTATTTTAAAATAAATTAAAGCTTAGTAAAAAAGGACTTAAAACCTTTAAACTAAAGCCTACTATTATATTTAAATTATTTAGGTTATTCTTATCCTAGTTCTTACCCTTTTTTAGTTTACTTATTATTTATACCCTAATTAGGTTTATAGTATTAGCTTCTAACTCTTAAACTATCTTTAATATCCCTTAAATTAGGCAAAATATATAACCTACTAGCTATTTCCTTTTTCTTTAATCTTAGTCCTATTAGAATAAAGTATTTAAATAACCTACTTATATTATTCATGTACGCTAGGTAGCTAGAGCCACTATTTAGTTTATCGACTAACTTCTTAATATAGGAAAAACACTAAGATAGGGGAGAAAACCTATATTCTTCTATATAGCTCCTGCTAAGCCTCTAATATAGAGTTTTTATTATTTTCAACCATTAGTATAAGATATCTGCCAGTTCCCCTAGAACTGCAAATAATAACAGAAGTATAGTTATGCTTTATATAAAAGGTTAGTATATTAGTAAAAACCCCCTATAAGCACCTCCCCTTCTAATCTGGCTTTTTCTCTTTTATTCTGCTATTTCTATTACCTTTAGTCCCTTTCTTAACCTTAATATTATATATTTACCATGCCTTATAAATCTCCTCTGCTAACCTGTACTGCTAAAGTCGCCTAGTTAAGAGCACTCACTTTGTAATATTTAGTACTAGCTTTTTATTATTAAGCACTGCCTTAAGCTCCTATAGGTCTCTTATTATAAGCACTACTAGGATCGGCCTTAAATAGTTATATTCTAAGTATAAAAGGATAAGGTAGTAGATATTCTCATCTCCTCCCTAGTATTAATATATTAGTAATATTACCTTAGGCACCTGTTTGTTATAAAGGAAGGTATTTAGCCCTATTTTCTTTATTTAAAGCTATACTAAGGCTGTAGATTTATGCTTTAGCAGGCTATTATAAAGCCTTACTATCTTTTTTATACTTTTAAAGTTAAGTTCCTTATTTATTACTATTACTTTTACCCGTTCTCTTTTTACCTAAGCCTTATGCCTTTGTTATATTTACTATTTTTCCCACTCCCTTTCTAATTCCTATCTAGCTATAAGGCTGCTAGGGAGGGGGGGGGGGGCATTAGGAAACGCCTTATAGTAATTGCATTAGCAGCCTCTTCCTTAGCATTATAGCTATAATGCTATTAAATTACATGCCTATTATATTTTCTTGCCTATACTACTATCCTTAAGTCTTTAGTAAAATCATTACTTAATGTAATTAAGATATAAATCTACTAGTAGTATTACTGCTTTTATCTTTAAGAGTATTACTAGTGTTGCCTTATATGCCCCTATAACCCGCCTTAAGTATTTATTCTATTCCCTTATAAATGCCTTTACTACCCCCTATACTACCCCTTTTAACTTGCTATAGGTATAGTATATCCCGGCTTTATAGGCTATTATGCTTCTTATTACCTATATATAAAGGGATCTTACACACTCTAGTCAGCATCCCTGTTACGTAGTAGTATCGTCACGTAGTCGGTTGGAAGCAACCGTAAAGCTGTCATTAACGTTATTATAAAGGGGTCATTAAACGCACCTATATATACTACTATTAAGTCATATAGTTAAGTGCATTCTGTGTAAGTTGTTGTTATTATTAAGTCTTACTAGCTATATAATAAATCTGTCCTATATAGATAGGGATCTGATATTGTGGATTATCCTGTAATAAGTGCCCCTCCCTTAAAGATAACTGTCCTAGTTATCCTCTGGATCTATTTAAGCTAGTATTAATATATATAAAGGAAAACTTTTATTTGTAAAAGAAAGCAATTTAATCTATAATATATCCTCCCTGTATTAGTCCGGTTACATTTAATCTATTAGAAACATTACTTAATAGCAGTAAACAATCTAATAATAACCACTTATAAAATTCAAAGATAAATAAACATCTTAGTCTAAGCAAAATAAACTATAATAAAAGGAAATTCAATCTAAGTAGCATAAACCTATTAATTATAGTTAGATCCATCCTGGTTATACCTGGATATCTACTTCTTAAAGTCCTTATCTATATAAGCCTTGTAAATTTACGCTATAAGCTATTAATAAAGATATAAATCGCAGAAACGTCTCTATTTACTTGTGTTATTATAGCTATAAGTGGCTTATTAGAGAGTAACTATATTGCTAGCGACCTCTGGTTATATGCTTCTAGGAGTCGCTATATTATAAGTAATTCTCTCATCTGTGGTGTTGTGGTTATATTGCAATAATACTGCTAACTATTAACTATAGCAATAACTTGCGCAAGAGAATGGAAAGACTTAGGTTAAACTAAAAATAAAAACGTTATGCCTTTAAAGACTTAGTAGACTAATAAAGGGAAGCTGTATAAAGGGGAAAGAGTTAGGCTATAGGAAGAGAGGCTTTCCTCTTAAATGTAGGAGAGATAGCCTGTGCCCTTCCTTAAGGTATATTAGATATCTTAGGTTATCCTCTGCTTCTGACTTTATATATAAAGGTTCTTTATGCGTCTAAACTAGGCATATTAAAGGTGGTTCTGTGGAGGTTATTAGGGCATTGTTACTTTTAGGCAGAAGACAGCCACTAGCCATGCCATCTCATCCTTACTAAAGGTGAAATTTTCCTATGTCTAAACTATATAGCATAGTAACTATAAGGAAAGTAATAGTCCTCTAGATATAACTTTTTCTGTAATTAATTTATTTACTATAATGCCCTTTATAACATAGCTAAACCTTTAATCTAAGCTATACGTTTTGTAATTAAACAGTAATCTGCCTAAAGCTATGCGATTTTTAGGAACTGCTTCTAACGTTAGATGGCGTAATATATTAGCTAAAATTTTTAGTCCTTATGCTACTGTATAAGGGTCTCTTATTCGTCTAATGTCTTAGCTAATTCTATGTTCTTAGTTGCGGATTCTATTGTTGTTTTTTGCCTTTTTATGGCGCTGCTAATATTACGCCCATTTTTAGAAGGCGTCTTTTGCTTTGCCTTTTTTAGTAATGACTTAGATAAGCTTATACTTAATATAGTTGCTTTTATTGCTTTTATAGCTAACCTTATTCTTTTACTAGCTAGTAAATTTAGTTTAACTAGGCTAGTTAGCTTCTTGCTTACTATAGGTAAGGTTGTCTTTCTAGCTGCGGATTCTGGCAAAGGCGTTTAAGGAGTAGGCCTAGCAGTCTTAATGTTCTTAGCCTTATTCTTTAGTGCTGCTACTTTAGCTAAGGTCCTTATAATATGCCTGTTAATAATCTTAAGACTAGCTTTTACTATGCTAAAAGACTCCTTATAGGCCTTAATATCCTCTTTAAGTGTGTTAGTTTTATCTTTAAGTTTACTAAATTATATATTAGTAGCTTAGTCTGCTAGCCTTAACTTTATCTCTTTTAAAATAGTCTTTCTAGCTACTGCTTTACTTATTAGCCTACATTGTTTAGCCAAACCTTAGATTAGATTTCTCTAGTCCGCCAGTTCCTTCCTTAGCATGTTAATATCCTGTTAGGTAGTTGTGGTTTTATACTCTTTACTAGCATTAATAATTACCTATTAAAAACCCATGCTTAAGAAATTAACTTATCTTATAGTAGTAAGTGCCCTAGCTATAAAGCTATTAATACCTCCTAACTTATTATAGTATCTAGCTATAAGTACTTTTTCTTTTAATAGTAATTCCAGTTACTACTCTTTAAATCCGGCTTAGTTATCTGCCTATCTGCTATTAAGGAATCGTGCTACTACCTGCTTAATACGGAGTTTAATATTCTGGATAACTAGGGTATTAGCTAGGATACCGGCCCGCCATCACCGGGAAGCACTGGTAAAGGGAAGCACTATTAGCAAGGCAGTCAGGAACAGATCGCTAGAAGAGATTGTAAAGGCAGTAAATAGCGCTATTAGTGTAGAGGAGGCAGTAGTAGTATACTAATTATAAAGTAAAGATATAGTTATTATATTTATAAAAGCAGGGAGGAAATAAAAGGAAAACACGGCCTAGGTAGGAGTTGCCTTTAGACCTAAGGCGAAAGTAAATAAAAAGATGTTTAGTATAATTATTAAGGGATTCCTAATATAATTAACAAACCACATTATAATTAAGGATATAAGGAAGAATATTAAAAAGGAGAATGGATTAAATATAGCAAAGATAATAGTATAGAAGCTAAGAGGAATAGCAATAAGGGCACTATTAGTAGTTAGTATTAAGGGCACTAAGGCAGCGAACCGACTATGCCATAGGGAAATAGTATACTAAGCAGAGATTTTTAATGCTAAGCCATATAATAAGATGATCCACCTAAAGTAATATTATAACTACTATAAGATTAAACATATTACTAGATACTATAAGGAGGAAGCAAGATGCAGTAGGTATGCTACTGGAAAATACCCTAAGGGAGAGAGGACTTGCCTAACATTAACAGGCAAGGTACGGGAGAGATATCTAAATTATACAGGGGTATATCCAGCATGGTCTTGACTGTGCTTAGTAAGCAATAAGAGATGGCAGCAGGCCAGGGAGGCTTATGCTATAAGGCCGCTGTTCTTCTGCAACTATTAGTCAGAGGTCGTAATAGCTACCATAAGCAAGGGTTACTAGGGAGAAGAAACCAGGGGACTAACGGAGAGGCAGCTAAGAGAAAGGAGCATATAACTAAGGGGCCCTTTTATAAGACAAACCTATAAGCTAAGATTAGGACGACAGAGACTAGCAGAGGAAGGCATAATACTAGCCTTTTTACAGCTAACTAGAGGGCTAAACAATACCGGAGCCAGCCTAACCAGGGTGCTCTAAAGCACACAATAGAGTACATAATTAAGGTTATATACTGGAATATATAGAAGAAAAGCAATCTAGTACATCTGGCGTTAGGGCATAACGTTAGCCCTGAGGTGATAGCTATCTAGGAACCAGGAGGCTATAATAGTATACCGCTAAATCTATCTTAGGGATACTATATATTAGCAATATATAGCAGAAGAATGGCGATTTATATATATTAAAAGGTTAAGACAGGACTTTAGACTATAGAGAGGGGGGAGGATTATTATTC
>AFQZ01000490.1:0-36078 GCA_000222935.2 Aciculosporium take MAFF-241224
AATACTGCTGTGGGATAGTATTAGGTATAATTAGGCGTGCCTTCTTATATCTAGCTATACCTCACAATAAGATTAGTTATTTATAGCTAATAGTATTAAACGCCCTAGTAATATCTAGCTATAATAATAATACTATTCCTTAGTAATACTATATTATTTTTATAACCTCTTTTAGTATACTTAGTACTATCTTTATTAACCTGCTAGCTCTGTTACTTATTTATATATTTA
The DNA here is from genome assembly GCA_000222935.2 of Aciculosporium take MAFF-241224. Classification (NCBI taxonomy): domain Eukaryota; kingdom Fungi; phylum Ascomycota; class Sordariomycetes; order Hypocreales; family Clavicipitaceae; genus Aciculosporium; species Aciculosporium take. The sequence continues at coordinate 232 of AFQZ01000490.1, forward strand.
GTAATATATAGCCTTTCTTTATTATAATAATAATCCTCCTTATAATAGCTCTCTTAATTACTTTTCTTAGTATATTTAATAGTAATATTAGCCTTTACCCCCTTAGTCTACCTAACTTCTTAGGGGTTTTCTTAGGTTTATATAGAATTACTATCTTTACTTACTAAAAGAAGGCTAAATAGTGTCCTAAACTATAGTATGTATTTATAAGGTATATTAAATATAATATTAAGGCTGCTTTATATAGCTTAAGGAAACCTATTAGTAGCTTATCTAGCCTTAAGGCTTTTTAACTTACTATATTCTTTATAACTTCTTTAATTTCCTTCTTTATAAATATAGAAACTACCTAATTATTACTATAGTATCTTATTTCTGCCTTTATCTCTAGACCTAAAGCCCTAGCTATAAATAAAGGAAAAAACCTCTTTATAAATACCTTTACCTTACCCTTATATATAACCTTTACTATCTCCTCCTTATTATTATCTTCTAGCTAAGTTAGTAGTAAGATTTATTATATCTTAAGAGGAAGTCTACTCTATAGCTAGGCCTAGCGCTCTAGGGTTTAAAGGCTTCCTTTAAATCTAAATAACTTACTAACTACTTATTACTAACTACTTCTTTTCTTCTTTAAGATAATATAATCCTGTTTTTCTATTACTTTTATTAAAGCTTACTATAATTCTTATATTTATTATTACTATTATTGCCTATTAGCATATCTTACTTTTATTATTATATCTTTTACCCTTTTATTCTACTAAGGCTATAGTTTACTATACCCTTAAGGTTGTTTAAATGCTACTATATTAGCTATCTTTATAAGCTATTAAGTAAGCTATTATATATAATTATTAATTTCCTACTAGTTATATAGCAAAAGCTTTAATCCTTCTTTTTCTAGCCTATTTAAAGCTTTTACTATAATAAGGTTCTTATTTACTATCCTTTAACCCTAAACTAACCCTAAGCTATTGCTTAATTCCTTACTTATTTTAATACTAATAAGCTAAGATATAAAGTTAGATCTAGCGATTTCTACTAGCCTAATAAATTTAATACTAATATTATAAGTAGTTTATATATAGTTAATAGTACTATTTTTATTACTATATTCTCTTTTTATTACTTTCTTAAATAGTATAGCTAGGCTAAGTTATTACCTTATTATAAATTCTAATATCTTATTATACTCTTAAAAGGTTTAGCTAAATCTATTTTATAAGAGGTAATATTAGTTAAAGTTCCTTATAAATATACTCTAGCTCTTTACCTAAGTATTAGTAAAGTATTATAAAGGTATTTATTACTTTCTTTTATAAGCTAGAAAATAGATATTATATATCCCCACTTTATATAGCTTAATACTATACTAATTCTCCTTTTTTTTTATAGTTTAAAGTCCTATCTTAACCCTTTAATATATATAAATTACTATTTTTTTACTATATATTACTAATATATAGTACCCTTAAGATAGATTTAATAGTATACTATTATAACCTCCTGGTTCTTAAATAGCTATTACCTTAGGGCTAATATTATACCCTAATACTAAATATACTAAATTACTTTTCTTTTATATATTTTAATATATAACCTTAATTATATACTTTATTATATACTTTAAAGCACCCTAGTTAGGCTAGCCCTAGTATTATTTTACCCTTTAGTTAGTTATAAAAAGGCTAGTATTATACCTTTTTTTACTAGTTTTTATAGTTTTAATTATAGCTTATAGGTTTATCTTATAAATAGGCCTCTTAAGTATATACTCCTTTTTCTTAGTTGCTTCTTTATTAGTTCCCTAGTCTTTTCTTTATAATAACCCTTACTTATAATAGCTATTATAATCTCTAACTAATAGCTATAAAAGAATAGTAGCCTTATAGTATAAGCCTTCCTAGCTTACTTTTATTTATTATTACTTACTAAATATAGCTAAGACTATATTAAATATACCCTTATATAATTTAAGTATTTCTTTTATACCTTATTTATTAATATTAAATAAGTTCTCTCTTCCTTAGGGTATTTTCTAGTAGTATACTTACTATATCTTACTTTCTCTTTATAGTACCTAGTAATATATCTAATCTTATAGTAGTTATAATATTACTTTAGGTAAATTATCTTATTATATAGCTTAGTATTAAAAATCTCTACTTAGTATACTATTCCCTTATAGTATAAGTAGTTTGCTGCCTTAGTGCCCTTAATACTAACTACTAGTAGTACCTTTATTACTATTCCCTTTAGCTTTTATATTATTATCTTTACTATATTTAGACTATTCTCCTTTTTAATATTCTTTTTTATATCCTTAGTTATAATATAGTTTATTAGTTATATTAGAAATCCCTTAATAATTACACTAAATATTTTTTTATTTACTTCTACCTTAAGTCTAAAGGTAATTCTTACCTAAGCTATGTTTTCCTTTTATTTTCTTTTTACTTTAGTAAATATAATAACTATGTCTTTACTTTATAATTAGTATATTACTATTACCTCCTTTATATTAATAGTACTATTTATTACTTTTATAATCTTTTTTAGTAATTTATTTCTAACTGCTTTATTAATAGTATTTTCTTTTATTATTACTTTTTAATAATAGTAGGCTAGTATTATTATGCCCTCTATTTAGGCTAAAGGGATTATTATATTTTGCCTTATAACTCTATAAGCTATAATAATTACTTAAGTCCCCTTAACTACTATTTTAGTTCTAAAAATAGCCTTTATTACTTTCTTAACTGCCTTTTTAACTATAGTTTCTACCTTATTATTAACTACTTTTATAATTAAAGCCTATAAGCCTCTTATACTAGTTCTTATTTAGGTTATTTTTTTACTTATATTTATAGTAATTTATATAATAAATCTAATAAAAGCTTATACTTTTATTATTTTTACCTTTAAAATAACTTTTATTATTAATTCTTTTAGTAATTTTATTTTATTCTTTAATTTTTTTTATATTATTATTACTCTAAAATTCTCTTTTTAATACTATATTTCTTTCTAAGTAGTACCTTATCTTTTATTAGTTATAAATTTATATAAAAATTCTTTAAATATTATACCCTTTATACTACTTATTTCCCTTATATAATATACTATTATTAGAGGGGGTAATTAATAATAAGAAATCTAATTCTATGCTTCTTTTTTGTTTTAGGCGTAATACCGCATTATATCCGCGGTGTTGGCGGCGATTTTTTTTCCTTATTTGCTTATAGTAGCATAGCTTAGTAGCATAGCTATTATACTTACTATCTACTTATATATTAGTAAAGGCTATTTTATTAAATAAAACTAGTAGTAAAAAAGGATTAGAGTTTATTTTTTTTTTATTTATATGCCTTTTATAGTAATTATAGTAGCTAATTACTATTTTTTTTTCCCTTACTAAGCCTTAAGCTTAAAGGCTATCTTTTTTTAAGTTATTTTTAACTTTAAACCTAACCTAGGGTATAGTTATATTAACTATATATATATTAGTTTTTAGAGAATATATAGAGAGAAGGTAATATACCTTTAATTAATATTTAGTAACTTTATAATATAAGCACTATTTATTATTATATTATAATTATATCTTCTTTACTAAAACCTACTTAGTATATATTTTTTACTATTTAAAAGAGAATATAATATTTATACTTATTATTTTTATATTACCTTCCTTATTTTAAAATATAGCTAAAGGGGATTTAGTTATTATATAGTATTAAGCCTTTAAGTATTCTTTTATTTTATAAGATTTAAGATTAAAGGTAATATTTTATAGCCTTTTTACTACCTAAAAGTAGTTTATATAAGGAATATTATATTTTATATAATATTTTTATATTTTCTTATTTAAAGCTATATATAGTTTAAATAGTTTAATAAATTTTACTTAATAATATCCTTTTACTAAGACTAGCTTTTGCTTAAAGTAAACAAAAAAATTATTAAATTTCTCTTTAATTTATTATTTAACCTAATTTAATTTAATAGTAATATACTCTGCTTGATAAGAATTTAAAAATAAAGTGTTAAGATATATTAAGAACTCCTTTAGAGTATAATTAATAAATTCTCCTATTTTAAAAAAAGGTAAAACCTAAGCCTAAACCTAAGTTAATAAGTATTAATAAATAAAATACTATTTATCTTAATTATTCCTAATAAAGGCGCTATTTACCTTAAGTTTATAAGCTAAAAGGCTTTTTTATACTAGATATTTAATCTAGTTTCCCTTATAAGAATTACTTATATTAATAAGCTTTTTCTTTAGTTTTACCTTTATTAAGGCTACTTACTATCTACTTATACCTAAGGCACTTATATTAATATTAGAAAATACAGCTAAAGTAAATATTATTTATAGCTATTATTTTAGCTTAGTAATTTTACTTATTATATTCTTATTTATTATTTCCTATACTATTATTATACTTTAAAGGTATAGTAGCTTTTATATAGTATTAGTCTTAGCTAGGTTAGCTATAGTATTATATTATATTCTATTTATTATTATTCTATTTATTATAAGTATAACCTTTATATTATATTTATTAAGGTTTTTAAGGTAAATAATAAAAGGATAAATAATATATATTATAGTCTTACTAAAATATAACTATAAAGCTAGTGATTTAAATAAGAATATTATTTATAAAGAAAAAGAAAAGGAAAAGATTTATTTAATTCTAGTAACCCTTTCTTTATAGTTATATATATAACTAGGGCTTAAGCTGCTTATATATTACTAATGTAAAGCCCTCTGCTTTCTAGCTGTGTAGATCCGAGCTTTAAGCTCGAATCTATTACAGTATAGGAAATAATAAATAAAATTATGATAAATAAAATTATTAAGCTAAAATAATAACTATAAATAGTATCTACTTTAGCTATATTTTATAATACTAATATAGGCACTTTAGGTATAAGTAAATAGTAAGTAGCCTTAATAAAGGTAAAACTAAAAAAAAAACCTATTAATATAAGTAACCCTTATAAGAAAAACTAGATTAAATATTTAATATAAAGAAGTCTTTTAGCTTATAAACTTAAGATAAATAATGCCTTTATTAGGAATAATTAAAATAAATAGTATTTTATTTATTAATACTTATTAAATTAGGTTTAGGCTTAGGTTTTACCTTTTTTTGAAGTAGGAAAATTTATTAATTATACTTTAAAGGAGTTTTTAGTATATTTTAATACTTTATTTATAAATTTTTATTAAAAAAAGTATATTATTATTAAACTAAATTAAGTTAAATAATAACTTAAAGAAAAATTTAATAATTTTTTTATTTACTTTAAGTAAAAGCTAGTTTTAATAAAAGGATATTATTAAGTAAAATCTATTAAACTATTTAAACTATATATAGCTTTAAATAAAAAAATATAAAACTATTATATAAAATATAATATTTTTTATATAAATTACTTTTAAGTAATAAAGAAATTATAAAGTATTACTTTTAATTTTAAATCTTATAAAATAAAAAAATACTTAAAAGCTTAATACTATATAATAACTAGATTTCCTTTAGCTATATTCTAAAATAAAAAAGGTAATATAAAAATAATAAGTATAAATATTATATTTTTCTTTAAGTAATAAAAAATATATACTAAATAGGTTTTAATAAAGAAAATATAATCTTAATATAATAATAAATAATACTCATATTATAAAGTTATTAAATATTAATTAAAAGCATATTACCTTTTTTTTATATATCCTTTAAAGACTAATATATATATAGTTAATATAACTATACCCTAGGTTAGGTTTAAAGTTAAAAATAACTTAAAAAAAGATAGCTTTTAAGCTTAAGACTTAGTAAGAAAAAGGAAAATAATAGTTAGCTTTATAATTACTATAAAAGGCATATAAATAAATAAAAAAGAAAATAGACTCTAATTCTTTTTTATTACTAGTTTTATTTAATAAAATAGCCTTTACTAATATATAAGTAAATAGTAAGTATAATAGCTATACTACTATAAGCAAATCTTTTATATAAAGTATATGTGTTATGGTCTCGCTAGAATGCGACTACAGAGCTAGTGACTTAAATAAAAATATTATTTATAAAGAGAAAGAAAAGGAAAAGATTTATTTACTTCTATTAACCCTGCTTTTATAGTTATATATATAACTAAGGCCTAAGCTGCTTATATATTGCTTATATAAAGCTATATACTCTCTAGCTATATAAATCCAAGCTTTAAGCTTAAATCTATTATATAGCCCCCTTCTTACTATTTAAGGCATTATAATTAGCAATTAAGTTGCCCCTTATATAGGCCTATTATTATAGTATATATTGCCCTATTATACCTTATAACACTTTAGTACTACTATATTTAAAAAACTTTCTAAAGGTTTTTATATTAGCTAAATATATTCTATTTACTTTACTAATATATTCTATTAGTTACCCTAACCCTAGGTATTTCTTAATATTACTATTTTTTTAATCTTATATTTTACTAAATCTAGATTATTTTTATAAAGCAGGAGTATTAGGCCTGGTTTAAAATTAGCTAAGTATTATAATAAAAGCAGATTAGTAGCTACTCTTTTAATAAGGTTTATATAAAAAACTAGGTATATCTTCTATAGAATATCTAAATAAATAATAAGTAAAGTTAGCATCTTTAAGACCTTATATTTTGCTTTTACCTAGTTAAGTTTTTAGCTAAAATGGTTTATCTTTATATAATAAAGATTTAACTATATAAAATCCCTTATTTAGTAATATTCTACTAAATACTAAGAAATATTTACTATATCCTGCTAATATTATTATATAAAATTAATTATAGCTTATATAATTACTATTCCCTTTTAAATATATTTTAAGAATAATATAGCTTATTCCTTAAATAAGGTTAGGCTTTTAGTCTTATTTAGTATATATTAAACTAATTTAATGTTAAAGCCATTTAGCGCCTAGTTTATACTTATACTAGTTACTATAGAAATTTAGTTATTAAGCATTATTTAATAAGCTAGTAAATAGTTAGCCTAATTATACTATAAAAAGATAATAACTACTTATAAAACTATTTATACCTTTTAGTTTACTTATTTTATATTATTATTTATTTAAGAATAATAAGATATAAATAATAATTACTTAATACTTATTTACTTATAAAGTATAGTTTAAAAATAACTAAGCTAGTTTAAGCTATAATTAGAAATAATCTAATAAGGGAATTTATAAAAATGCTACTAGTAATATTTAAACTATTTTATATATACTTTAGCTATTATACTTATTATTACCTTTAGTTATATATACTTTAAGAAATAGTTTATAATAACTATTAAAAAGTATAGTAATACCTTATTATATATTAAAAGTTTTATTATAAAATCTATTAAGATTTATAATTAGTAATAGTTTATAGCTAGGATAGGCTTTAATAAACCTTAATAAAGTTATTAGCTCTTATACCTATTAAAGTAATAATAGTTTTATATATATTATACTATATTTTTTAATATCCTATTCTAGTAATAATCCTTATATAGTACCTAGAAAGTAGTATTTTACCTTAAGTAGCCTAATATAAGCAAGTTATAAACCTATTATATAAGTAAGATAGTAAGAGGCTTATAATAAGGTACTTAAAGCTATTCTTAAAATTATAATACTTCTTATATATTTAAAGTATAGTTTGCTATTTATAACTAGGTTTTTATAAATATAAGAAACTTTTACTTTATTATTAGTACTACTTTTAGTTAAATTTAATATAAACTATCCTTAGTAACCCCTTAGTCTTATAAATTTTAAAGCTATTTATCCTAAAATAAATTAAAGCTTAGTAAAAGAGGACTTAAAACCTTTAAATTAAAGCCTATTATTATGTTTAAATTATTTAGGTTATTCTTATTTTAGTTACTATTTTCCTTTAGTTTATCTAAATTAAAACCTACTATTATCTTTAAATTATTTAGGTTATCCTTATTTTAATTATTACTCTCCTTTAGTTTGCTTATTATTTACACTTTAATTAGGTTTATAGTATTAGCTTTTAACTCTTAAACTATTTTTAATATTCCCTAAATTAGGTAAAATATATAACCTATTAGCTATTTTCTTTTTCTTTAATCTTAATTTTATTAAAATAAAGTATTTAAATAACCTGCTTATATACCTAAGTAATAGTATAAGTAATAATTAAAAAGGAATAACATTTCTGCCTATTTTACTTATCTTTTAAATATCTTTTAAAGGGCTATAAAATACTTTAAATTTTTATAATTTATAAGAATTATAAATAGCTAGGCTATGCTCCTTAGTTTAGCTAACTATACCTTTAAGTAGGAAATAATACTAAAGAGCTCCTTATTATAAATTATATAATTTTACTATATAGCTATTAGCTATACTAAGTAGTATACTACTAGCCTTTATATTCCTTTTAAATTATATTAAGAAAGATATTTATTTATAGCCTTATTAAAAAAGTTAGCCTTTATTTATATTTTTAAGTTAAAATCTTATTATATAAGGATTAAAAATAAAATAAAGATAGCTTTAAGCGCCTAAAATATATTTTTATATTTTAAGAACTAATAAAACCTAGTAGCTTTTTTAATAAGGTTAGTTAAAGGGCTTATAAGGTTTAAGAAGTTATTAATAAACTTTTAATAAAAATTTATAAAGCTTAAAAAGCTTTATATTTTATAAACTATTTAAAAGGACTCTTAATTTTAAATAGCTATAATCTTTTTTAGGTTAAGGTAAATAGCCTTTCTAGCTTTTATAATAAATCCTAAGTACTTTACTTTTATAACTATAAATATATACTTATTAATATTTAAGTATAGCTTAGTATATTTTAATTATTATAAGACCTTTTATACTTTTATTATATAGTTTTTCTTAAAGCCCTTAATATAAATAAGAATATTATCTAAATAAGCTATTATAAAGTCTTTTAATATATTCCCTAAGGTATTATTAATATATTATTAAAAAGTAGTAAGTGCTTTTACTAAACTAAAAGGGTAAACTAACTACTTAAAAAGTTTAAATTATATTTAAAATGCTATTAACTGCTTATTCCCTTTAGTAATTTATAGCTTATAAAAGGCTATATAAATATTAAGCTTAATAAAGTATCTTACTTTAGCTAAAAAGTAAAGGGTTTCTTTAATTAAAAAAAGGAAATACCTATTCTAAGGAATAACTTTATTTAATACCTAATAGTTTATATAAAATTACTAACCCTCTCTTACTTTTTTAATAAGTAAGACTAAAGCCCTAGCTAATAAAAAGCTAGCTTATATTTAACCTTTATTTATAAGATTTATAATTTACTTTTATATCTCTAAGAGCTACTTTTAAGGCATATTATATAAAAAAGCCTAAGGAAGCTTAGGGTTTATACTATTAAGGTTTTTTTATAGTTAAATATAACAATCTATAGTCCCTTAATATAGTAGTAATATATTTGCCTTTTTTTTATTAAATAAGTCTTTAAAATCCAAAGCTCTTTTAGTAAGTAGTTTAAAAGTATTCTAATTAAGTCTGGTTTAGGTATAAAAATATTAAGTATTATAGTTATATCTTATAAGTTAGTAGCTAAAAACTATATATCTTTTTCTTTTTTTACTACTACTTATTATATTATTCCTATATATACTAAACCTAATATTATAATTATTAAAGTTACTACCTTTTTAGTAAATATTACTTATATTTAAAGGTTTTCTAAAAAATAAACTATAAGCAACTTCTAAGCTATATAAATTATAATATTATATTACTTTAACTATAAGGTTCCTAAGATATATAACTAGGTAAGACCTAGGATTATATATACTAAAACTAAAAAACTCTATTTATTTATATTAGTAATGTTAGAATCGCTCGTATGGAGGATGGAAGAGGTACGCTGCATTGACCAGGAATTATAGGTTGCATACAAAATGCACACACCCTAATTAGCTAGATTACAGATTATATAACCTAGGGCTATAACGTAGCTATAACATTATACCTCTGTATTATAGCTTACTTCTTTTCCCTTTTAGAATATATAATGAATTAAATTAGACTTTACCCCCCCCCTTATATTTATACTATAGCATACTTATAACCTGTGTATTACTAATACTAATTAGTAGTTGCTAATAACTACAGATTTGCTAAGTTATATATAGAAGAGACTTGTCTAAATGCTTTTACTTATATAACTATAAGAAATTCTAATGTTATGCTAACCAAAGGATTATTTCTTTAATTATTAACTTTTACTACTTGTTTATAATAATAAAAAGACTTAACTCTTATAAATCTTTTCCCTTATTATTAACTATTACTTATTTATAATTAAAACCAGATCTTTACTGTTATTTACAGAGAATTAACTAATGCTAGCTACTTTAATTAGTACTAAATATAAAGCTTAACTTAAGCCTAAAACACTAAGATATTATTAAGCTAAGGAAAAACAGATAATTTTAATAAATAACTCTAAAAAGATATTTATAGAAAAGAACTTCTAAAGAGTACTCTTCCCTAAAAACTTTATAAGCACTATTTAATCCTATTATGGAATTAAACTAAGTTAGTTAATAATATTAATATTAATATAGCTACTAAATAACAGATTAATAACCGTATTATATATACAATTAACTACTACATTCTTAACAAAGGAAAAGGGCGTAATCTCCTTATTAACTTCTAGCAGGACTATAAAAATTAGACTAAGGATACTTTTAATAAAATTAATAACAACCTTAAGTATATCCTTTATAATTACCTTAATAATAATAGTGTTAAAACAGCTAGAAGATCGAGATTAAATGTCTTTAAAGATCTTATTAATATTTTAAATATTAACCTTAATACAGTTTATAAACCTTTGCTGGAAAAAGCAATTAGGAAAGGAAAAGAAATTTAATAACTTAAACTTTCTAATAATAAGAATTCTAATAATAATAAAGATTTTCATTTAACTAAAGACCCTTAACCCAAACCAGAAAACCCGACCGGAATACTCTCTAATAGTAATTAAAAAGCCCTTAATATTCTTAAGAGACTTTACTAAAAGGAAGAATAATATTCTAGAGAAGTATATAACTTTATTAATAAAAAGTTACTATATTTTAAAGAGAAATATTCTTAAGCAGGAGTTTCCCTCTTACTTTACCTAAAAGCCTTTCCTATTATACTTTAAGGTAAAGCTTATATATACTTCCTTAAGTACTTTAGAGTAAAGATAATTCTATTTAAGGAGATAATTTAGAATATTAGGAATTATTTCAAATCACCTAAGAATAAGAGCTTCTATAAAACACAATTTACTGATTTATGCCTTTACTATATTATTATAAAACATCTAATAAAGAACAAGTCAGAATACTTAGAAATCCTTCTTAACTAACTTATAAAGATATTTAATAGCCTTTATAACCCTCTTAAGCAAGATATGATTTTTCTTTATTAAGTATGATAAGCAATAGAAAATAATAACGATTTCTATAATACTAAATTTAGAAATATACCAACCTTTAAAGGATTTATTAGTAATCTTTGAAATTACTTCTTAGTAATGGATATACTACTAACCTCTATAAGTCAGTTATTAACAACTACTAATAACAATTTAAATGCCCTTATTACCTAGTCTACAGACCAGAATACTAACATAGCAATGTTTACAGACTGATAATATTTATAAGCTGTATATTGTGAAAAACCTTAAGCTAGAGTAAGCTTAAAGAAATGCTTTATTTACTATAAAGAAGGATACTAGTTAACTAACCATTCTGCCTCTAAGCAGAAAAAAGCAAAAATAACTTAGTAAAACAATAGAAAACACTAAAAGCCACCTTTTAAATGCTAATATTATGCATTCTTATAGGCCTATAAAGGCAAAATAGCCTAACTTACTGCTACTAATAATAGTAGTAAGGATAAGCATAAAAAAGCCGCTTAAAACGCCGCTTTCTTTACTACTAATAAAAAAGAGGAAATAAATAATAAAGAGGCTTATAATACTCTCTCCTTTATAGCATTCTTTATATAAGCACTAAATCCCCTGCTCTTTTTAGCATTAACTGTAAACTTCTTATAGAATAATGCTTTTAAACATGCCTTATTCCTTAAGGACCCCTATAACTATAATACTAATAAAACACCTTAATAATACGTATATCTTATAGATATGAGATATACATTAGATACATTTTATAGTATACTCCCAGATATAGGAGCATTAGGAATTTCAATTACTGGCTAAGGCTAAGTTAATACTCTAATAAAAATTATAAGGAACTTTATAATTAAGCATTCTTCTAACTAAAGAACTATTACCTTTAGAGCTAGTACTATTACTTCCACTAGTATTTTAAAGCTTCTGACGATTTTCAGCATAATACCTTTTTATATACTTAATAGTACCACACTGTTTTTATATTCTATAATAAATATAAATAGAATAGGTATTAAACTTAATAATCTTAAGAATCTTCTAATCTAAGGAAATAAAAAGGTACCTATTATTAGGAAATAAGAATATCCTTAGTAGACAGCTAGTTCTTAAGAACCTACTATCTTTATGCTTTTTAAAACCTAAATTTATTAACTTTATTGCTGATTTTCCGTTAATTAACTAATTAAATAACATTCTTGCCAGGGCTAGTAAAGAATTCAATAAGGCTAATATAGGAAAAATCACATATACTTGCCATTAATATCAGATAAATGTAAAAGCTCTAAGTAGATTTAAATTCACTCTTAAAGATAATCTTAAATTTAACTACAAGGTTCTTATTAATATTATGCAAATTAACAAAAAGCCGGTTCTATATATTATAGATTTAGTAATATTATTTTAAGCTACCTGCTTTCTTAGACCCTAATAATAAAAAGCTTAAGATATCTAAAATACCCTTAAAGAGTGCTAGATTAACACATATCTTAGACCCTTAGACTGGATAGTTTATAATACTAAAAGAAATTTTACTTTTAGTAAATTTAGACATTTAGCTTAACTACTATTAATTAATATTAATAAAGTCCCTATTAAGGCTTATAATAGTATTAGAAAACTTAAGTAATATTATGCTCCTCTTTACAGAGCATATAATATTATTAAGACTAAAGCTAATAGTCTTCTCCTAAAAGAGTAAATACTTTAGATAGCTATTAAAGCAGTTAATAACTCTGCTAGTCTAAATAGCCTTATTCCTACTTTCTTAGTCTTTAGAACCTATCTAAGAATAATAAATAATTCCCCTTTAAGCTTTATAATTACCTAAAGAGCTAAGACACTTTAAAAAGTAATAAATAAAGCAAGGTATAGTCTTATAAGGCGCTAAGTCTATAATGCTCTTAATACCTATAATAGCTTAATAACCCTGCTTATATACACTCTTCCCTTAAATTCTAATATATAAGTTTATTATAAAAAAGGCAGATAAACTAGCCTTTATAAGCTTTTCTTAAAAAAAGAAAAGACTTATATTATTAAGATACCTTATAGCCCTATAAAGTTTCAGTCTACGGTTATTAAACCATATATAACCTTACTAAAGGTAGAATCTTCTTATAAAGAAAACCCGGTTTAAGGTAATAAAAATCACAAGAACCCCCCTAATAACCTAATAACTCCGCTATAAAAAGGATATAGAAGACCCCGGAAACACCCTTAACTAAATGCTTTTCTTACTAAGAAAGAAAAGGCTGATTTTTAACTTATAATTAACCTCTGTATGCAAGGAAAAATCAATATACCCAGAGAACCTTTTAAACTCTCTAATAAAGCAGAAATTAATGCTTTACTAATAAGGAATATATTTAAATTTGTAAAATTTAACCTATAAAGGTATAAAGGCAAAAGACTCTTTAGCTTATAAATAGTAAGAGAAGTTAAAGGCAAGGCAACTAACTCCCTATATAAAAAGTTATAATATATTATCTAAGGCTATAGTAACTATAGAAAAGAGATTATTCTTATATAGTCCCTAATAATTTAAAGAGCTAGTTAAAGGCTTATTATTACCCTTGCTCCCTTATTAAAAAAGAAAGGCATTATAGTTTAGCTAAGAAATATTACCTAAGCATATATGCAGTTACAAACGAAGCTTAATTGCATAATTCTTGTAAAGCTTTCTATGCAGATTGCACACCTTTACCCGCTAGACGTTATTATAGTTATAATAAAGCTGCTTTATAGAATTACAAAAGCAGGCACACATTAGTAGTTAATATATTTTAATTATTATTATTAAAGACTACAGATAATAACCTCTATATATAACCCTTATTTCCTTATTTCTTCTAGTAAAAGCTTATGTTTTAGAATTATTAGAATACAGACTAATAATACCTTAGAACTTAGTAATACTAAATTTTTTAATTATAAAGAGGTTAAGTTAAAGAATGCTAAATTCCTTATAAAGCCAAAAGAGAAATTAACGATTTTAATACTATTAATGTTTAATAGTTGTATTTTAAGCAAAGTTAATGATAATACCTTCTTTTTATAATAAAAGGCATAAGGAAGGAAGCTATTATAAGTTAATAACCTAACTAACTAAGCGAAATATATTAAACAGTAAGTATAAGGAGCATATATTGCTCTAATATATTAATCTAAGGCATCTTATAATCTTTCTATTACTGCCTAAGTCTAACATCTAGAATCTAATAATATTTTAAGGCTTAATAAAAGACTTTAATAGTAAATTAATAATTAAGACTATAGACTTTAATATATATCTCTCTTACTAGAAAATACTGCTCTTTATATCTTTATTAACAGTTTTTTTGTAAATAATAAAGACCTTAGCTCCTAACTAGGCTATATAATCATCCTAGGTAATAAAAGGAAGGATAATAATACCTCTAAATTCACCCTTAGAGGAAATATTATAATATATAGCTTAACTAAATCTAAGAAAGTTATAAGGAGTGCCTTAGCTTTTAAGCTATATAGGATAGTTTAAGGTATTAATATTATTTATATAATAAGCACTACTTTAAATATTATTACTAACCGAATTAATAAGCTAAGAATCCTAATAATTATATATACTAACTCTTTCTTACTATATAAGTATATTATTAAGCTAGGGACAATAAAGGAAAAGAGGCTAATAATTAATATTATAGCTTTATAGTGGTTATATAAGAGGAGGGAAGTAGCTAAGATATATTAAATTAATAGCAATAATAATCCTATAAATATAATAATAAAAGCTTTACTAAACAAAGCTCTTAAGACCTTTGTAATAAAGAATAAAGCCTGAATCCATATAAAAGGATAGGTCAAAAGACCTGTTATAAGAATTGCTACAAGAGCCGCTGCCAGAGCTGCTAAGGATTAGGAAAGTCCTAATTCCTTACTAAATTTAATAGCAAATTAAGCGCCTAATAAAGAGTTTAAATTTAATAAATTTAAACGCGATTATAAGCGCCTAATTTAGTAGGATTGAACGCAGGAATTACACTCTTTGGTTTCCCTCCCTTACAATACTCTTTGCCCTTATAATTATTTGGCCTGGACTAACAAAAGTTATTTATTTAGAGGATGTTTTTCGCTTTATTACCGGTTTATTAATATTTAATTATTAAGGCGTTTTATGTATTTTTTTTTAGAGCGATTTCTCTTCTTTAATAAAGAGAGAATTTATAAGTATTAGAATTGCTTATATGGAGGATGGAAGGGGTATACTATATTAACTAGGAATTGTGGGTTATATATAAAATGCATACACCCTAATTAGCTAGATTATAGGTTATATAACCTGGGGCTGTAATGTGGCTATAATACTATACCTCTGCATTATAGCTTGCTTCTTTTCCCTCTTAGAATATATAATAAATTAAATTGGACTTTATCCCCCCCCTTACATTTATACTGTAGCATACTTATAACCTGCGCGTTACCAACAAGTAATAAACTAAGTAAACCTAGATATTATAGTTAAGCCTTAATAATAGCTATCCTAGCCTTGCTTTTTAATAAAAATAGCTATTTAAATTATTTAAGGTTAGGCTAATAGGAATATAAAAAACCCTATACTTTATATAAAAGATTTACTTATAGTAGTATAGCTATTATACCTACTATTTACTTATATATTAGTAAAAGCTATTTTATTAAATAAAACTAGTAATAAAAAAGGATTAAAGTTTATTTTCTTTTTTATTTATTTATATACTTTTTATAGTAATTATAATAGCTAATTATTATCTTTCTTTTCCTTACTAAGCCTTAAGCTTAAAAGCTATCTTTTTTTAAGTTATTTTTAACTTTAAACCTAACCTAAGATATAATTATCTTAACTATATATATATTAGTCTTTAGAGAATATATAAGGAAAAGATAATATATTTTTAATTAATATTTAATAACTTTATAATATAAGCACTATTTATTATTATATTAAGATTATATTTCCTTTACTAAAACTTACTTAGTATATATTTTTTATTACTTAAAAGAGAATATAATATTTATACCTATTATTTTTATATTACCTTCCTTATTTTAAGATATAGCTAAAGGGGATTTAGTTATTATATAGTATTAAGCTTTTAAGTATTTTTTTATTTTATAAGATTTAAAATTAAAGGTAATACTTTATAACCTTTTTATTACTTAAAAGTAATTTATATAAGAAATATTATATTTTATATTCATATACGCTAGGTAGCTAGAGCCACTAACTAGTCCATCAACTAACTTCTTAATATAGGAAAAACCCTAAGATGGGGAGAAAACCCATATTCTTCCATATAGCTCCCGCTAAGCCTCTGGTATAGAGTCTTTATTATTTCTAACCATTAGTATAAGATATCTGCCAGTTCCCCGAAACTGCAGATAATAATAAAAGTATGGTTGTGCTTTATATAAAAGGTTAGTATGTTAGTAAAAACCCCCTATAAGCACCTCCCCTCCTAGTCCGGCTCTTCCTTCTTTATCCTATTATTTCCATTGCCTCTGGTCCCTTTCTTAGCCTTGTTATTACGTATCTACCACGCCTTACTAAGCTCCTCTGCTAACCTGTACTGCTGAAGTCGCCCAGTTAAAAGCACTTACTTTATGATATTTAGTGCTAGCTTCTTGTTATTAAGCGCCGCCCTGAGTTCCCGCGGATCTCTTATTACGGGCACCGCCGGAATCGGTCTTAGATGGTTATATTCTGGGCATGACTCGGGCACCTGTCTGTTGTAGAGGAAGGCATTCAGCCCTATTTTTTCCGTTCGGAGCTAAACTAGGGCCGTAGATTTATGCTTAAGCAGGCTATTATAAAGCTTTACTATCTTTTTTGTGCTCTTAAAGTTAGGTTCCTTATTTATTACTATTACTTTTGCCCGTTCTCTTCTTACCTAAGCCTTATACTTCTGCCGGATCTACTATTTTTCCCACTCTCTCTTTAATTCCTGTCTAGCTATAAGGCTGCCAGGGAGGGGGGGGGGGGCATTAGGAAACGCCTTATAATGATTATATTAGCGGCCTCTTCCTTAGTGTTATAGCTGTAATGCTATTAAATTACAGGCCTGCTGTATCTTCTTGCTTATACTACTATCCTTAAGTCTTTAGTAGAATTATTATTTAATATAATTAAGGTATAAATCTACTAGCAGCACTACTACTTCTGTCTCTAAGAGTATTACTAGCATTGCCTTATATGCCCTTATAACCTGCCTTAAGCATTCATTCTATTCCCTTATAAATGCCTTTACTACCCCCTATGCTACCCCTTCTGGCTTGCTATGGGTGTGATATATCCTAGCTTTATAGGCTATTATGCTTTTTATTACCTATATATAAAGGGATCTTACACACTTTAGTTGGCATCCCTATATAAACATAGCTAGTGCTATAAGTGCTAACTTCTGCTATAATAATTTAGTATTTACCTTCTCTATGTGGGTTAACTAATAAAGCTTCCGGTAAATCTAAACCCCTAGGAATTGCGCTAATTATGTTAGTTGTATTATTGCTCTTCTAAGTTAGATTATTATTATAATTACCTGCCTCTTCCTTATAAAGTGTATTAGCTTGCTCTTCCCTAGGTTAAACCTTAGCCTATACTCCTTTAACTACTCCTTATATATTCTCTAGGCTCTTTCTAGTTATACTTTTATCTCTTCTGCCGTTTTTCTATATACTATAATGTTTATATTATCTAAGAACCCTAACATTAATATTAATTCTACTGCCACTAGTCTTTAATATAGTAGTATAATATAAAGCAGGAAGAGAATAGGAGACACTAGTAACCCTTGCAGAACCCTTATAGTAACTTGGATTTCCTTAGTAATACGTCCATTAAACACTAATTATGCTCTCCTTTCTAACGTAAAGCCTTGTGCCTATTTAGCTATCTACCCTAGTAGTCCTAACTCCTTTATAGTACAGATTAATTATTTATAGCTAATAGTATTAAACGCCCTAGTAATATTTAGCTATAGTAATAATGCTATCCCCTAGTAATACTATGCTATTCTCACGACCTCTTTTAGTGTGCTTAGTGCTACCTCCGTTAATCTGCTAGCCTTATTACCTATTTATATGTCTAGTAGTATATAGCCTTCCTTTACTATAATAATAATCCTCCTTATAATAGCTCCCTTAATTACTTTACCTATTGTGTTTAATAGTAATATCGGCCTCTACCCCCCTAGTCTGCCTAACTCTTTAAGGGACTTCCTAGGTTTATATAAAACTACTACCTTTGCTTATTAGAAGGAGGCCGGATAATATCCTAAACTACAGTAAGCATTTGCAAGGCATGTTAAACATAATATTAAGGCTGCTTTATATAGCTTAAGGAAACCTATTAGTAGCTTGTCTGGTCCTAGGGCTTTTTAACTTACTATATTCTTTATAACCTCTTTAATTTCCTCCTTTATAAACACAGAAACTGCCTAATTATTATTATAGTATCTTGTCCCCTCTTCTGCCTCTAGACCTAGAGCCCTAGCTATAAATAGAGGGAAGAACCTCTCTGTAAATGCCCTTGCCTTACCCTTGTATATAATCTCTACTATCTTCTCCCTACTATTATCTCCTAGCCGGGTTAGTAGTAGGACCTATTGCCTTTTAGGAGGAAGTCCACTCTATAGCTAGGCTTAATGCTCTAGGGTCTAAAGACTCCCTTTAGACCTGGATAACTTACTAACTACCTATTACTAGCTACTTCTCTTTTTTTTTAAAATAATATAATCCTGTTTTTTTATAGCTTCTGTTAAGGCCTGCTATGCTTCCTGTGTCCGTTGTTACTACTACTGCCTATTAGCATATCTTGCCTCTACTATTACATCCCTTACCCTTTTATTCTACTAAGGCTGTGGTTTACTATGCCCTTAAGGTTATTTAGGTGCTACTGTATTAGCTATCTCTGTAAGCTGTTAGGTAAGCCACTATGCATAGTTATTAATTTCTTACTAGTTGTATAGTAGAAGCTCTAACCCCTTCTTTCTAAGCCTATTTAAAGCCTCTACTATAATAAGGTTCTTATCTGCTGTCCTTTAACTCCGGACTAACCCTAGGCTATTGCTTAATTTCTTGTTTATTTTAATGCTAATAAGCTAGGGCATATGGTTAGATCCAGCGATTTCCACTAGCCTAATGAATTTAACACTAATGTTATAGGTGGTTTATGCATGGTTAATAGTACTATCCTTGCTGCTATGTTCTCTCCTTATTACTTCCCTAAACGGCGTAGCTAGGCCGAGTTACTACCTTATTATAAATTTTAATATCTTATTATACCCTAGAGATATTCGGCCAAATCTGTCCTATAGGGGGTGATGTTAGTTGAAGTCCCCTACGAACACACTCCGGCCCTTTACCTAGGTATTAGTAAAGTATTATAAAGGCGTCTGCTACTCCCTTTTATAAGCCAGGGAATAAATGTTATATATCTTTACTTTATATAGCTTAATACTATACTAATCCTCCTCCCTCCCTATAGTTTAAAGTCCTGTCTTAACCTTTTAGTATATATAAATCGCTATTCTTCCGCTATATATTGCTAATATATAGTGTTCTTAAGATGGATTTAGTAGTATACTGTTATAGCCTCCTGGTTCCTAGATGGCTATTACCTTAGGGCTAACGTTATGCACTAACGCCAGATATACTAAATTGCTTTTCTTCTGTGTATTCTAGTATATAACCTTAATTATATACTCTATTATGTGCTTTAGAGCACCCTGGTTAGGCTGGCTCTGGTATTGTTTAGCCCTCTAGTTAGTTATAAAAAGGCTAGTATTATGCCTTTCTTTGCCGGTCTCTGTTGTCCTAATCTTAGCTTATAGGTTTATTTTATAAAAGGGCCCCTTAGTTATATACTTCTTTCTCTTAGCTGCCTCTCTGTTAGTCCCCTAGTTTCTTCTTCCTAATAACCCTTGCTTATAGTAGCTGTTGTGACCTCTGACTAATAGTTGCGGAAGAATAGCAGCCTTATAGCATAAGCCTCCCTAGCCTACTACTATCTCTTATTGCTTACTAAGCACAGTTAAGACTATGCTAGATATGCCCCTGTATAATTTAGGTATCTCTCCTGTACCTTATCTGTTAATATCAGGTAAGTCCTCTCTTCCTTAGGGTATTTTCTAGCAGCATACCTGCTGTATCTTGCTTTCTCCTTATAGTATCTAGCAATATGTCTAATCTTATAGTAGTTATAATATTACTTCAGGTGGATCATCTTGTTATATAGCTTAGTATTAAAAATCTCTGCTTAGTATACTATTCCCCTATAGCATAGTTGGTTTGCTGCCTTAGTGCCCTTAATACTAACTACTAATAGTGCCTTTATTGCTATTCCTCTTAGCTTCTATACTATTATCTTTACTATATTTAATCTATTCTCCTTTTTAATATTCTTCTTTATATCCTTAATTATAATGTAGTTTGTTAATTATATTAGGAATCCCTTAATAATCACACTAAACATCTTCCTATTTACTTCCGCCTTAGGTCTAAAGGCAACTCCTACCCAGGCCGTGTTTTTCTTTTATTTTCTCCCTGCTTCTATAAATATAATAACTATGTTTCTACTTTATAATTAGCATGCTACTACTACCTCCTTTATACTAATAGCACTATTTACTGCCTTTACAATCTCTCCTAGCAATCTGTTCCTAACTGCCTTACTAATAGTGCTTCCCTTTACTAGTGCTTCCTAGTAATAGTAGGCTGGTATTGCCATACCCTTTATTTAGGCTAAAGGTATTATTGTATTCTGCCCTATAACTCTGTGAGCTGTAATATTTACCTAAGTCCCCCTAACTACTAATCCAGTCCTATAAATAGCCTTTATTACCTCCTTAACTGCCTTTTTAACTATGGTTTTTACTCTACTACTAACTGCTTTTATAATTAAGGCCTATAGGCCTTCTGTGTTAGTTCTTGCTTAGGCTATCTTCCCTTCTATATCTATAGTAATTTATATAAAAGTTCTAATAAAAGCCTATACTTCTGTTATTTCTACCTTTAGGATAACTTTTATTATTAATTCCTTTAGTAATTTCATTTTATTCTTTAGTTTTTCCTATACTACTATTACTCTGGGATTCTCTCCTTAATATTATGTTTCTTCCTAGGTAGTGCCTTGTTCTTTATTAGTCACGGATTTATATAAAAATTTATTAATTATTACACCCCTTATGCTGCTTACTCTCCTTATGTAATATGCTATTACTAGGGGGGGTAATTAATAATAAGGAATCCGATTCTATACTTCTTTTTCGTTTTAGGCGTAATACCGCGTCGTATCCGTCCAGTGCTTATATTCGCCTCAAATATTATATTTTATATAATAGTTTTATATCTTTTTATTTAAAGCTATATATAGTTTAAATAGTTTAATAGATTTTACCTAATAATATTCTCTTATTAAGACTAGCTTTTACTTAAAATAAATAAAACATTATTAAATTTTTCTTTAGGTTATTATTTAATCTAATTTAATTTAATAGTAATATACTTTTCTTAATAAGAATTTAAAAATAAGGTATTAAAATATACTAAGAACTCCTTTAAAATATAATTAATAGTTTTTCTTACTTTAAAAAAAGATAAAACCTAAGCTTAAACCTAATTTAATAAGTATTAATAAATAAAACACTATTTATCTTAATTATTTCTAATAAAGGCGTTATTTACTTTAAGTTTATAAGCTAAAAGGCTTTTTTATATTAGATATTTAATCTAGTTTTTCTTATAAAAGTTACTTATATTAATAGGTTTTTTTTTTAGTTTTACTTTTATTAAGGCTACTTATTATTTACTTATGCTTAAAGTACCTATATTAGTATTATAAAATACAGCTAAAGCAGATATTATTTATAGCTATTACTTTAGCTTAGTAATTTTATTTACTATATTCTTATTTATTATTTCCTGTATTATTATTATATTTTAATAGCATATTAGCTCTTATATAGTATTAGTCTTGGCTAGGTTAGCTATAGTATTATATTATATTATATTTATTATTATTTTATTTATTATAGGTATAACCTTTATATTAGATTTATTAAGGTTTCTAGGGTAAATAATAAAAAAATAAATAATATATATTATAGTCTTGCTAAAATATAACTATAAAGCTAGTAACTTAAATAAAAATATTATTTATAAAGAGAAAGAAAAGGAAAAGATTTATTTACTTTTAATAACCCTGCCTTTATAGTTATATATATAACTAGGGCTTAAGCTGCTTGTGTATTGCTTATATAAAGCCATACACTCTCTGGCTGTGTAAATCCGAGCTTCGAGCTTAAATCTATTACAATATGGTTTTTTATATTCCTATTAGCCTAACCTTAAATAATTTAAATAGCTATATTTATTAAAAAGTAGGGCTAGAATAGCTATTACTAAGGCTTAACTATAATATCTAGGTTTACTTAGTTTACTATTAATATAAATAAATAAAGTTTTCTAGTCTTAATATATATAATCCTAAGTCTTATCTAGTTATATATCTTAAGAACCCTATAGTTAAAGTAATATAATATTATAATTTATATAGCCTAGAAATTACTTATAGTTTATTTTTTAAGAAACCTTTAAATATAAGTAATATTTACTAAAAAGATAGTAACTCTAATAATTATAATATTAGGTTTGATATATATAAAAATAATATAATAAGTAATAATAAGAAAAGAAAAATATATATAGTTTTTAGCTACTAGCTTATAAAATATAACCTTAATACTTTATATTTTTATACCTAAACTAGACCTAGTTAGAATACTTTTAAACTACTTACTAAGAAAGCTTTAGAATTTTAAAAACCTATTTAATAAGGAAAAGATAAATATATTACTATTATATAAAGGAACTATAAACTATTATATTTAATTATAAAAAACCTTCATAGTATAAACCCTAAGCTTTTTAGGCTCTTTTATATAATATACCTTAAAAGTAGCTCTTAAAGATATAAAAGTAAATTATAAATCTTATAAATAAAGGTTAAATATAAGCTAGCTTTTTATTAGCTAGGGCTTTAGTCTTACTTATTAAGAAAGTAAGAGGGGATTAGTAATTTTATATAGACTATTAAGTATTAAATAAAGTTATAGCTTAAAATAAATACCCCTTTTTTTTAATTAAAAAAACCCTTTACTTTCTAACTAGGGTAAGATACTTTACTAAGCTTAATATTTATATAGCCTTTTATAAGCTATAGGTTACTAAAGGGAATAAATAGTTAATAGTATTTTAAATATAATTTAAACTCTTTAAGTAGCTAGTTTACTCTTTTAGCTTAGTAAGGGCACTTACTACTTTTTAATAATATATTAATAATGCCTTAGGGAATATATTAGGAGACTTTATAATAGCTTATTTAGATAATATTCTTATTTATATTAAGGGCTTTAAGAAAGACTATATAGTAAAAGTATAAAAGGTTTTATAATAATTAAAATATACTAAGCTATACTTAAATATTAATAAATATATATTTATAGTTATAAAGGTAAAGTACTTAGGATTTATTATAAAAGCTAAAAAAGCTATTTACCTTAACTTAAAAAAAATTATAATTATTTAAAATTAAGAGTTCTCTTAAATAGTTTATAAGGTATAAAGCTTTTTAGGCTTTATAAATTTTTATTAAAAGTTTATTAATAACTTCTTAGACCTTATAAGCTCTTTAACTAATCTTACTAAGAAGGCTATTAGGTTTTACTAGTTCTTAAAATATAAAAAAGTATTTTAAGCGCTTAAAGCTATCTTTATTTTATTTTTAATTCTTATATAATAAGATTTTAACTTAAAAATATAAATAAAGGCTAACTCTTTTAATAAAGCTATAGG
This sequence comes from Aciculosporium take MAFF-241224, assembly GCA_000222935.2. Classification (NCBI taxonomy): domain Eukaryota; kingdom Fungi; phylum Ascomycota; class Sordariomycetes; order Hypocreales; family Clavicipitaceae; genus Aciculosporium; species Aciculosporium take. The sequence continues at coordinate 24,577 of AFQZ01000490.1, forward strand.
TAAATATCTCTTTTAATATAATTTAAAGGGAATATAAAGGCTAGTAGCATACTACTTAGCATAGCTAATAATTATATAGTAAAATTATATAATTTATAATAAGGAGCTCTTTAGTATTATTTTTTACTTAAAGGTATAGTTAGCTAAGCTAAGGAGTATAGCCTAGCTATTTATAATTCTTATAAATTATAAGAACCTAGAGTATTTTATAGCCCCTTAGAAAATATTTAAAAAATAAGTAAGATAAGTAGAAATATTATTTCTTTTTAATTATTACTTATACTATTACTTAAGTATATAAGCAGGTTATTTAAATGCTCTATCTTAATAGGATTAAAATTAAAGAAAAGGGGAATAGCTAGTAGGTTATATATTTTGCTTAATTTAAGGGATATTAAATATAGTTTAAGAGTTAGAAGCTAATACTATAAATTTAATTAGAGTATAAATAATAAGTAAATTAAAAGAGAGTAAGAACTAAAATAAGAATAACCTAAATAATTTAAATATAATAGTAGGTTCTGGTTTCAAGGTTTTAAGTCCTTTTTTACTAGGCTTTAATTTATTTTCAAGATAAATAGCTTTAGAATTTATAGGACTAAAGGGTTACTAAGGATTGTTTATACTAAATCTAACTAAGAATAATACTAATAGTAAAGTAAAAGTTTTTTATATTTATAAAAACCTAGTTATAAATAGTAAACTATACTTTAAATATATAAGAAATATTATAATTTTAAGGATAGCTTTAAATATTTTATTATAAGCCTCTTATTACCTTACTTATATAGTAGGTTTATAACTTACTTATATTAGGCTACTTAGGGTAAAATACTACTTTTTAAGCGCTATATAAGGATTATTATTAGGATAGGATATTAAAGAATATAGTATAATATATATAAAACTACTATTACTTTAATAGGTATAAAAGCTAATAACTTTATTAAGGTTTATTAAAGCTTATACTAACTATAAACTATTATTAATTATAAATCTTAGTAGATTTTATAATAAAACTTCTAGTATATAATAAGGTATTACTATACTTTCTAATAGTTATTATAAACTATCTCTTAAAGTATATATAATTAAAGGTAATAATAAGTATAGTAGCTAAAGCATATATAGAATAGTTTAAATATTATTAGTAGTATTTTTATAGATTCCCTTACTAAATTATTTCTAACTATAGTTTAAACTAGCTTAGTTACTTCTAGACTATACTTTATAAGTAAGTAGATATTAAGTAACTATTATTTATATCTTATTATTCTTAGATAAATAGTAGTATAAAATAAGTAAACTAAAAGGTATAAGTAGTTCTATAAGTAGTTATTACCTTTTTATAGTATAATTAGGCTAATTATTTACTAGCTTATTAAATAGCGCTTAATAACTAAATCTTTATAGTAACTAGTATAAGTATAAACTAGGCACTAAAAGGCTTTAATATTAAATTAGTTTAGTATATACCAAATAAGACTAAAAGCCTAACCTTACCTAAGGAAAAAGCTATATTATTTTTAGAATATATTTAAAAGAAAATAGTAATAATATAAGCTATAATTAATTTTATATAATAATATTAGTAGGATATAGTAAATATCTCCTAGCATTTAGTAGAATATTACTAAATAGGGGATTTTATATAGTTAAATCTTTATTATATAAAAATAAACTATTTTAGCTAAAAACTTAACTAGGTAAAGGTAAAATATAAGGTCTTAGAAATACTAACTTTACTTACTATTTATTTAAATATTTTATAAGGGATATACCTGGTTTTTTATATAGACCTTATTAAGAGGATAGCTACTAATCTACTTTTATTATAATATCTAGCTAATTTTAAACCAGGCTTAATACTCTTACTTTATTAAGGATAATCTAGATTTAGTAAAATATAAGATTAAGGGAATAGTAATAGTAAGAAATGCCTAGGGTTAGGGTAATTAATAAGATATATTAGTAAAGTAGACAGGATATATTTAGCTAATATAAGAACCTTTAGAAAGTTTTTTAAATATAATAGCACTAAAGCGTTATAAGGCATAATAAGGTAATATATACTATAATAATAGGCCTGTATAAGGGGCAACATAATTACTAACTATAATGCTTTACTCTAACCCTTAGATAGTAAAAAGGGGGCTATATAATAGATTTAAGCTTAAAGCTTAGATTTATATAGCTAGAAAGCGGATAGCTTTATGTAAGTAATATATAAGTAATTTAAGCCCTAGTTATATACATAACTATAAAGGTAGGGTTACTAGAATTAAATAGATCTTTTCCTTCTCTTTTTCTTTATAAATAATATTCTTATTTAAGTTACTAGCTTTATAGTTGTATTCTAGCGAGACCATAACAGACCTCTAGTTATTAAAATATCTGCAAATTAGTATAACCTATAGGTTAACCTACTTTCCTATAAAGGAAAGCAGTTAAGTCATCGCCCTGCTTTTCCGGATTTTAAATTAGTAAAATTTTCCTCTAAAGGTTAAGATTTCAACCTCTAGTAGCTTTAATAGCTAGCTAGCTGCCAACCTACTAGTCGCGTTTTTATGCACTTATTATCAGCTATAGGACAATTAAAAATACTTTAAAGTTTTATATTTTTATGTATTTTATAGCTGTTATTAGCTTATAATAAGGTGCAGAAGGTTAATATTAGTTATTAATAATTATTAATATTCTTGCCTATAGCTACTAAAATAATCTTATTAGCTATAAAAGTAGGTCTATTTAACTACCTAGGAGATACCTGTATCTTAACCACTAAAGTGCTGAAAATTCCCTGTAATTTTTAACACCCCCTCTAAAGAAGTCTTAGGGATTAGAAGGAAGGGTTATGCAAAATAATTCAACAGAATTCCAAATAATCTAATTTAAAAATTTAAAGGTATAAAGAATATAGCCCTGCTTTAGGGCTATAGGGTAGTCGAAAAAACGCTATTATTAGCGTACAATTTGCTAAAAAAGGGCCTGTTAAAGGCATGGTTTATTTTTGTAAATTTCTAAATTTTATATGTGTTTTTAGTGACCTTAAAAAGCCGCTTTTTTAATAAGAATGTTACATAACCAGATAGATAATTATAAGGCCCCTAGCCCTATAAGCTCTATAAAAGCCTTATAAATAGGAATAGTTAAAGGCTTAGTTAATCTATTAGCTGGCATTTTCTTTATATTTAAGTACTATATTTTAGCTAATCTAGAGGATATAAGCTGCTGGTTATAGTGGAATTTCAGCAGGGTATGCTTTATATAGCTATAAAGAGCGGGATTATAACCTGTTTTTATAGCACTTTAATTATCATAATAAAGTTAAATAGAAGGGTTTAAAGGCATTTTAAGCTTTATAAATATCCCTTTTAGCTACTTTAATTCTTAAAAAGCCTTATAAATTGCATTAGATTTAGCTTTTATAGTTAATAAAGCTATAGTAAAAGCCTTTTTAGACTTCTAGCTTATAAGGCCCCTAGCTAGCTTATAAAAGTATATATAAGTAGATTTAGAAGACCTTTTATTTCCTGTAAAATCACTATTACAAAATCTAAGTAATATATTTAATATACTGGATTTACTAGCTTTTAATAGGAGACCCTTATAAGATATAGCTAGTTTTTAAGTGCTAGATAGATACCTAAGTAGGCTTTTAGCTATATTTAGGTGCTTTATATAAGGTGCGGCTAGGGCTATTAATAGCTACTATAGGGTAAAAGCCATGTCTGGTCTTATAAGTAGTATAAGGTATATTATAGTACCTATTATGCTCTAGTATAGCTTTATATCTTTAGCTATAAGAGGCTTTAAAAGCTAGGGATTTAAGACCCCTGGTTGTATATAAATTCTAATAGGTTTATAGTCTAGAAGACTAAACCTCTTTATGGCTTCTGAAATATACTAGGATTAGTAAATTTAGATAATTTTATCCCTTTTATTTTAAAGAATTTAAACCCCTAGGAAAAATTCTATAGGCCCTTTATCTTCTATAGGATAGGCCTTATACATTTGCTTTTTAAGCTTCTAGATATAGGGTAGATTAGGCCCTATAAGAAGATAATTATTAATATATATTATAATAAAGGTCTTAGAGTCCTGGTTATAAAATATAGCTAGGTCTAATACTAAGGGGCTAAATCTAAGGGATTTAAGCACTAAGGTTAGTGCTTACTACTACTCTCTAGAGCTTTACTTTAGACTATATAAGGACTTTCTTAGTATAATTACTTAATTTATAAAAGCCTTATAACTATACTTCTTAGCTATATTAACTAAGGAGGGGTTAGCCTTTATAAATTTAGTAAATCCCTCTGGAATTTATATATAAATTAATTCCTTTAGGGTACTATTTAGAAAGGCACTTATAAAATTAACTTATTTAACTTCCTAGTTATACTAAGCAGCTAGGGCTAGTAAAATCCGCTAGCTAGGGAAAATACTAGTTATAGTAAAGGTTTTTATATAATTTAAACCTTCTATTTATATAAAACCCTTAGCTACTAGCCTAGCTTTATACTTTAAAGGATTATTTTCTTTATCCTTCTTAAGCTTTAAAACTAGTTTATTTTTTAGGATTTTTTAACCTTTAGGGACTTAGTTAATACCTGTAAAGTTAAAGGTTCTGGACTATAATAGCTATTTAAATTTGCTATATATAGCTTTAAGCTATTCCTTTTTTTATAGACTTTTTAAGGCTTACTTCTAAGATTTAGGGTCTAGGGTAGGCTGATTGTTTTTTAGCTTTTATTAGGTATTATAGTAAATCTCTTTTATTAAGAGTGCTATATTAATATCTATCTTATTTAAATTTTCTTTAAAAGGGGTATCTTCTAAAATATCCAGCTTTAGGACTATAGCTAGCTCTGTTTCTAGTTCTGGCTCTAGGGAAACCATTTAATCCTAAGGTCTAGGGTAATCCTCTTATAGAAGATCCTTTATAATAAGGTTAGAATTATAATTTTAGCTTTCCCCCTCTAAAGGATTATTCTAGTTAGAGGGTTTGAAGATAAAATCCCTTTTTAAATCCCTTATAGGATATTTAAGTAGGCCTCTAGATATAGGTCCTATAGGCTCTATAATCTTTAAAAAACTAGTTTTAAATACTGAGTTTTTAGAAGAAATATAGACTAGGTAGGTATTTAAACCTAAGATTAAGAGCAACCTTCTAGAGATAGTCCTAGGGGCTAGCTTTTAAGCTTTTATCCTTTTTTCTATAGGAATTAGGACCTGATAATATAATTCTATAGCTCTAATAAAGCTAAAATTATCCTTTATAGGGTAATTAAATTCCTTAGAAAGTATTTAAGCTAGGCTCTTAGATTTAGTGCTATTTGCTATTATATTTATTAAATTAATAATAGCAGGGAGGGTAAAACACTATAAATAGAGAGATAAACCTGCCTACTATAGGGTAGCCTGTAATTTATCTATAATAGTATATATAGAATGCTTAGCTAGCCTATTTTACTTATAAATATAAGGGCTAGAAGTTATAAATTTAATTCCCTTCTTTACTAGCTAATTTTAACTACTAAAATTAACCTCTAATCCCCTATTAAAGTGGAAGTGCTTAGAGTAAGTGCTATACTGGTTTTTAAGCCCTCTAAAGAATCCCTTTAATACTATAAAAACAGTATTACCTTTCTTATTAGCTATTAAAAAGCACTATTTATAGTAACTTTTTCTATTTACTAAAATAAGACTTACTAACTGCTTATTATAAGGTAATAAACTAATTTTTAGGGTATCCCCCTTTATATAATTTAAAGACTTAGGGGGGTTAGGAATAGGTTATTTACCAGGTCTTCTAGTAATCTTAGCTAAATTATAAGCTAAGCACTTAAAATCCTAACTTTTAACCTCTGAAAAATCAGGGATTCCTTTAGTAATTAGGGCTGTTTTCTTTAGTAATACAAGCCCTATATGCCCTAATTAAATATGCCAAATTCCAGCTAATTTTAATAGCTTTTAATAAGGGTCTTAAGAATTTATCTGTAAATCCTTATAGAATAAAAAGGAAGGTATAAGGCCTTCTCCCCTAGCTACTTACTAGGCCTTAAAGGCTCTTAAGGGCTTTAATAGCTCTTCTAAGCTTAATTCTTATTCCCTAGGGGGCTTTCTTTAAGGGACCTAGCTTAGGACTATAGGCTCTATAGGAAGAGGGGCTATAAGGAAATCCCCCTTTAAATCCCTAAAATCCTTAGTATTAGGACTCTAAATAGGCTTTTTAAAGGGTATTTAAACCTTTATAGGGTAGCTAGCTTAATAAATAAAACAGTTAAAGTAGTAGCTACTATTACTATTATTATTTTATAATATAAATACATACTAGCCCTAAATTTAAAAGAAAAAACCATATTTCTTATAGTTTAAGATACTTAATGGTTTCACAGGGTACGATTGCTGCAGCAATAACGCAGGGGGTAACGAAGGTCTGATTTCTATATAGTTATTATTATCTAAAGGGGAGAAAAAGGGGGATGATATAAAAGTATAGTATTATAGCTATAGTACTGCCCTAGGTTATATAATATAGTAATCCAGCTAATTAGGGCATGTATATTATGTGTATAACCTATAATTCCCGGTTACTATTATATATCTCTTCCATTTTCTAAACAAGCGATTTTAATACTTACAAACTCTCTCTTTATTAAAAAAGAGAAATTGCTCTAAAACACATAAAAAATCCGTAAAAATTAATAAATAAGCAAAAATTAATAACGCTGCAATATATAAGAAATATTACCTAAATAAATAACTTCTCTTAGTCCTAAGCATCCTTAAAGTCCCTTAATTAATCGCGTTTAGATTTATTAAATTTAAACTTTTTATTATATGCTTAATTCCTCCTAAGCAGCTTTAGCTTTAATATTTAATACTGGTCTCTTTACCTAACCTTCTACTTAGATTTAAGCCTTATTCTTAGTTACAAAGGTCTTAAGACTTCTATTTAGGGAGGCCTTTATTATTGCATTAGCAAGGTTATTATAGCTATTTATTTATCGGATTTCCGTGATTTCCCTTTGCTTATATAACTATTATAGCACTATAATATTAATTATAAGCCTTTTCTCCTTTATAGTGCTTAATTTAATAATATACTTATATAATAAGAAAGAGTTAGTATATATTATAATTAGGATATTTAGCTTGTTTAATTAATTGGTGTAATGGATTCGAGCTTAAAGCTCGTATCTACACAGCCGGAAAGCAGAGGGCTTTATGTAAGCAATATGTAAGCGGCTTAGGCCCTAGTTATACATATAACTATAAAAAAAGAGTTATTAGAATTAAATAGATCTTTTTCTTTTCTTTTTCTTTATAAATAATATTCTTATTTAAGTTACTAGCTTCATAGTAATATTTTAGTAAAACTATAATATATATTATTTATCCTTTTTATTATCTACCCTAGAAACCTTAATAAATATAATATAAAGGTTATACCTATAATAAACAGAATAATAATAAATATAATATAATATAACACTATAGCTTACCTAGCTAAGTTTAGTACTATATAGGAGCTGCTATACCTTTAAAGTATAGTAATAGTACAGGAAATAATAAATAAGAATATAGTAAGTAAAATTACTAAGCTAAAATAATAGCTATAAATAGTATCTACTTTAGCTATATCTTATAATACTAATATAAGCACTTTAGGCATAAGTAGATAGTAAGTAGCCTTAATAAAGGCAAAACTAAAGAAAAAACCTATTAATATAGGTAACCTTTATAAGAGGAACTAGATTAAATATTTAGTATAAAAAAGCCTTTTAGCTTATAAACTTAAGGCAAATAGTGCCTTTATTAGGAATAATTAAAATAAATAGTATTTTATTTACTAATACTTATTAACTTAGGTTTAAGCTTAGGTTTTACCCTTTTTTAAAGTAGGAAAATCTATTAATTATACTCTAAAAAAGTTCCTAAAATATCTTAACACCTTATTTCTAAACCCTTATTAAGTAAAGCATACTACTATTAAACTAAATTAGGTTAAATAATAATTTAGAAAAAAATTTAATAATTTTTTTATTTACTTTAAGCAAAAGCTAGTCTTAGTAAGGGGATATTATTAGGCAGAATCTATTAAACTATTTAAACTATATATAGTTTTAAATAAATAAATACAGAATTATTATATAAAATATAATATCCCTTATATAAACTACTTTTAAGTAGTAAAAAGGTTATAAAGCATTGCCTTTAATCTTAAATCTTATAAAATAAAGAAATGCTTAAAGGCTTAATACTATATAATAACTAAATCCCCTTTAACTATATCTTCGGATAGGGAAAGTAATATAAAAATAATAAGTATAAATATTATATTCTCCTTTAGGTAGTAAAAGATATATACTAAATAGGTTTTAGTAAAGGAGATATAATTTTAATATAATAATAAATAGTGCTTATACTATAAAGTTACTAAATATTAATTAAAGATATACTACTTTTTCCCTATATATCCTCTAAAGATTAATATATATATAATTAATATGATTATACCTTAGATTAGGTTTAAAGTTAAAAATAACTTAAAAAAAGATAGCCCTTAAGCTTAAGGCTTAGTAAAAAAAAGGAAAATAATAATTAATTATTATAATTACTATAAAAGGCATATAAATAAATAAAAAAGAAAATAAACTCTAATCCTTTTTTACTATTAGTTTTATTTAATAAAATAGCCTTTGCTAATATATAAGTAAATAGTAAGTATAATAACTATACTACTATAAGTAAATCTTTTATATAAAGTATAGGGTTTCTTATATTCTTATTAGCCTAACCTTAAATAATTTAAATAGCTATTTTTATTAAAAAGTAAGGCTAAGATAGCTACTATTAAGGCTTAACTATAATATTTAGGGTTACTTAGTTTACTACTAATATAAATAGCTAGAGTTTTCTAGTCTTAGTATATATAATCCTAGGCCTTACTTAGTTATATATCTTAGGAACCCTATAATTAAAGTAATATAATATTATAATTTATATAGTCTAAGAGTTACTTATAGTCCGGTTATTAGGAAACTTTTAGGTATAAGTAATATTTACTAAGAAGGTAATAACTTTAATAATTATAATATTAGGCTTTATATATACTAAAATAGTATAATAAGTAATAATAAGAAAAGAAAAAGATATATAGTTCTTAGCTACTAACTTATAAGATATAACTATAATACTTAATATTATTACACCTAAACCAGACCTAGTTAGAACGCTTTTAGACTACCTGCTAGAAGAGCTTTAAGATTTTAAAGACCTATTTAATAAGAAAAAGGTAAATATATTACTATTATATAAAGAGACTGCAGACTATTATATTTATTTATAAAAAAACCCTAATAATATAAAACCTAAGCTTTCTTAGGCTTTTTTATATAATATACCTTAGGAGTAGCTCTTAAAAATATAAAAGCAAATTATAGATCTTATAAATAAAGATTAAGTATAAGCTAGCTTTTTATTAGCTAGGGCTTTAGTCTTACTTATTAAGAAGGCAGGAGAGGGTTAGTAATTTTATATAGACTATTAGGTATTAAATAAAGTTATAGCCTAGGATAAGTATCCCTTTTTTTTAATTAAAAAGACCCTTTGCTTTCTAGTTAAAGCAAGATACTTTACTAAGCTTAATATTTATATAGCCTTTTATAAGCTATAGGTTGCTAAAGGGGATAAGTAATTAATAGTATTTTAAATATAATTTAAACTCTTTAAGTAGCTGGTTTACCCTTTTAGTTTAGCTAGGGTACTTACTATTTTTTAATAATATATTAATAATACTTTAAGGAATATATTAAGAGACTTTATAATAGCTTATCTAAATAATGTTCTTATTTATACTAAGGGCTCTAAAAAAGACTATATAGTAAAAGTATAAGAGGTCTTATAATAACTAAAATATACTAGGCTATACTTAAATATTAATAAGTATATATTTATAATTATAAAGGTAAAGTACCTAGGTTTTATTATAAAAGCTGAAAAGGCTATCCACTCTAACTAAAAAAGATTATAGTTATTTAGAATTAAAAGTCCTTTTAAATAGTTTATAAGATATAAAGCTTTTTAGGCTTTATAAATTTTTATTCAGAGTTTATTAATAACTTCTTAAACCTTATAGGCCCTTTAACTAACCTTACTAAGAAGGCTACTAGGTTTTACTAGTCCTTAAAATATAAAAAGGTATTTTAAGTACTTAAAGCTGCCTTTATTTCATCCTTAATTCTTATATAATAGGATTTTAATTTAAAGATATAAGTAAAGGCTAACTCCTTTAATAAAGCTATAGGCAGATGCCTTTTTTAATATAATTTAAAGGGAGTATAAAGGCAAGTAGTATACTACTTAGTATAGCTAATAGCTATATAGTAAAATTATATAATTTATAATAAGGAGCTCTTTAGTATTATTTCCTGCTTAAAGGTATAATTAGCTAAGCTAAGAAGCATAGCCTAGCTGTTTATAATTCTTATAAATTATAAGAATTTAGAGTATTTTACAGCCCCTTAGGAGATATTTAAAAGATAAGTAAAATAGGTAAAAACATTATCCCTTTTTAATTATTACTTATGTTATTACCTAGGTATATAGGCAGGTTATTTAAATACTTTATTTTAATAGGACTAAGATTAAAGAAAAGAAGAATAGCTAGTAGGTTATATTATTATTTATGTACGCTAGGTAGCTAGAGCCACTATCTAGTTTATCAACTAACTTCTCAATATAGGAAAAACCCTAAAATAGGAGAGAAAACCTATATTCTTTTATATAGCTCTTGCTAAGCCTTTAATATAAAGTCTTTATTATTTTTAACTATTAGTATAAGATATCTGCTAGTTCCCCTAGAACTGCAGATAATAATAAAAGTATGGTTATGCTTTATATAAAAGGTTAGTATATTAGTAAAAACCCCCTATAAGTACCTCCTCTTTTAATCTAGCTCTTTCTCCTTTATTTTATTATTTTTATTACTTTTAGTTCCTTTCTTAACCTTAATATTATATATTTACTATACCTTATAAAGCTCCTTAGCTAACCTATACTACTAAAGTTACCTAGTTCAGAGCACCTACTTTATAATATTTAGTGCTAGCTTTTTATTATTAAGTGCTACTTTAAGCTTTTATAGATTTCTTATTATAAGCACTACTAAAATCAGCCTTAAATAGTTATATTTTAGGCAGGAAAGGATAAAGTAGTAAATATCCTTATCTCCTCCTTAGTATTAATATATTAGTAATATTACCTTAGGTACCTATTTATTATAAAGAAAGGCATTTAGCCCTATTTTCTTTATTTAAAGCTATACTAAGGCTATAGATTTATGCTTTAATAGGCTATTATAAAGCCTTACTATTTTTTTTATACTCTTAAAGTTAGGTTTCTTATTTATTACTATTATTTTTACTTATTTTCTTTTTACTTAAGCCTTATACCTTTACTATATTTACTATTTTTCCTACTCTCTTTCTAATTCTT
>AFQZ01000489.1:0-36138 GCA_000222935.2 Aciculosporium take MAFF-241224
GTTTTTATATTCTATTACAGATATGGATAAAATAAGTGTTAAACTTAATAATCTTAAGAATCTTCTAATCCAAGGAGACAAAAAGGTACCTATTATTAGGAAATAAGGACATTCTTAGTGGACAGCCAGTTCTTAAGAACCTGCCATCTTTATGCTTTCTAAAGCCGAAATCCGTCAACTTTATTACTAATTTAGTCATCCGTTAATCGACCAATTAAATAACCTTCTTACCAGGGCTGGTAAAGAATTTAATAAGGCTAACATAGGGAAAATTACATATGCTTGCCATTAATGCCAGATGAACGCAAAAGCTTTAAGTAGATTTAAATTCACTCTTAAAGACAATATTGAATTTAACTACGAGGTCCTTGTTAATATTATGCAAATTAATAAGAAGCCGGTCCTATACGTTATAGATTTAGCAATATTATTTTAAGCTGCCTGCTTTCTTACACCTTAATAACAGAAAGCTTAAGATATCTAGAATGCCCTTAAAGAGTGCTAGATTAACACATATCTTAGACCCCCAGACTAGATAGTCTACGATGCTAGAAGAAACTTTGCTTCTAGCGAATTTAGGCATTTAGCTCGACTATTATTAATTAATATTAACGAAGTCCCTGTTAAGGCTTACAATAGCATCGGAAAACTTAAGCGATATTATGCCCCTCTTTGCAGAGCATATAATATTATTAAGACTAAAGCTAACGGTCTTCTCTTAAAAGAGCAGATACTTCAAATAGCTATTAAAGCAGTTAATAACTCTGCTAGTCTAAATGGTCTTATTCCTACCCTTCTAGTCTTTAAAACCTATCTAAGAATAATAAATAATTCCCCCTTAAGCTTTACAGTTGCCTAAAGAGCTAAGATACTTTGAAAAGCAATAGATAAAGCAAGACGCAGTCTTGCAAGACGCTAAGTCCATAATACTCTTAATACCCACAACAGCCCAATAACCCTGCCTATACACACTCTTCCTTTAAATTCTAATATATGAGTTTATCGCAAAAAAGGCAGATGGACTAGCCCCTATAAGCTTCTCTTAATAGAAAGAGAGACTTACATTATTAAAATGCCTTATAGCCCTATAAAGTTTCAGTCTATAGTCATTAAACCATATATAACCTCGCTAGAGGTAGAATCTTCTCACAAGAAAGACCCGGTTCAAGGTAATAAAAATCATAAAAACCCCCCCAATAACCTAACAACTCCACTACAAAGAGAACATAGAAGACCCCGGAAACACCCTCAAGTAAAGGCTTTTCTTACTAAGAAAGAAAAGGCCGATTTTCAACTTACAATTAACCTCTACACGCAAGGAAAAATCAATACACCCAGAGAACCTTTTAAACTCTCCAACAAAGCAGAGATTAATGCTTTGCTAGCAAGGAATATGTTCAAATTTGTGAAATTTAACCTGTAAAGGCATAAAGGCAAAAGACTCTTTAGCTTGCAGATAGTAAGAGAAATCAAAGGCAAGGCAACTAACTCCCTGTATAAAAAGTCACAATATGTCATCCAAGGCTATAGCAATTATAGGAAAGAGGTTATTCTCATACAGTCCCCAACAATTTAGAGAGCTAGTTAAAGGCTTATTGTTGCCCTTACTCCCTTATTAAAAAAGAAAGGCATTATGGTTTAGCTAAGGGATATTACCTAAGCATATATACAGTTACACACAAAGCTTAATCCCATAATTCTTACAAAGCTTCCAGCATAAATTGCATACCTTTACCTGCCAGACGTTATTATAGTTATAATTAAGCCGCTATATAAAATAGCAGAGGCTGGCATATATTAGTAGTCGACATATTTTAATTATTATTATCAGAGACTACAGATAATAACCTCTATATATAACCCTTATCTTCTTATTTTATCTAGTAAAAGCTTGTGTTTTGGAATTATTAAAATGTAAACTAATAATACCTTAGGACTTAGCGATGCTAAGTTTTTTAATTACGAAGAGATTAAGTTAAAAAACACCAAATTCCTTACAAAGCCAAAAGAGAGGTTAACGATTTTAACACTATTAATGTTTAATAGTTGCATTTTAAGCAAAGTTAATAATAACACCTTCTTTTTATAACAAAAGGAACAAGGAAGGAAGCTATCATAAGTTAATAACCCGACTGACTAAGCGAAATATGTTAAACAGCGAGCATAAGGAGTGTATATTACTCTAATATATTAACCTAAAGCATCTTATAATCTTTCCGTTACTGCCTAAGTCTAACATCCAGAATCTAATAATATTTTAAGGCTTAATAAAAGACTTTAATAGTAAATCAATAATTAAGACCGTGGACTTTAATATATATCTCTCTTGCTAGAAAACGCCGCTCTTTATATCTTTATTAATAGTTCTTTTGCAAATAATAAAGACCTTAGCTCTTAACTAGGCTATGTGATCATCCTAGGTAATAAAAGGAAGGATAATAATACCTTTAAATTCACCCTTAGAGGAAATATTATAACATACAGCTTAATAAAATCTAAAAGAGTTATAAGAAGTGCATTAGCTTCTGAGCTATATAGGATAGTTTAAGGTATTAACATTACCTACGCAATAAGCACTACTCTAAATATCATTACCAACCGATTAAACAAGCCGAAAATTCTAATAATAATATGCACTAACTCTTTCTCGCTATATAAATACATTATTAAGCTAGGGACAATAAAGGAAAAGAGGCTAATGATTAATATTATAGCTTTATAGCAGTTATATAAGAGGAGGGAAGTGGCTAAGATATACTAGATTAATAGCAATAATAATCCTACGGATGCAATAATAAAAGCTTTACTGAATAAAGCTCTCAAGACCTTTATAACAAAGAATAAAGCCTAAATCCGTGTGGAAGGATAGGTTAAAAGACCTGTTGCAAGAATTACCGTAAGAGCTGCTGCCGGAGCCGCTAAAGAATAAAAAAGTCCTAATTCCTTACCAAATCTAACAACAAATTAAGCGCCTGATAAAGAGCTTAAATTTAATAAATTCGAACGCGATTATAAGCGCCTAATTTGGTAGGATTAAACGCGGGAATTATACTCTTTAGCCCCCCCCCCCCCTATAATACTCTTTGCCTCCACAACCATTCGGCCTGGACCAACAAAAGTTATTCATTTAAAGGATGTTTTTCGCTTTATTACTTATTTATTAATATCTGATTATTTAGGGCGTTTTATGCATTTTTTAAAGCGATTCCTCTTCTTCTTTAATAGAGAGAGAATTTGCAAGTATTAGAATCGCTTGTATAGATAATAAAAGGGATATACTGCATTAACTAGGAATTATAAGTTGCATATAGAATGCACGCACCCTGATTGGCTGGATTACAGGTCATGTGACCTGGGGCCGTACCGTGGCTATAACACCACACCTCTGTATTATAGCCTGCTTCTTCCCCTCTTTTAGAGACATAGATAAATTAAATATTAAACCCCCCCCCCTACATTTATGCTGCAGCATACTTATAACCTGAGCACTACCAACAGGTACTCTTTAAAAGTTCTTTTTTATTAATATCCTTTTAGAGTTATATATTAAAATTATCTATTTTTCCTTAGCTTAAAGATATTTTAGTGTTTTAAGTTAAGCTTTATGTTTAGTACTAATTAAAGTAGTTAGTATTAGTTAATTCTTTATAAATAATAATAAAAATCTGGTTTTAATTATAAATAAGTAATAGTTAATAATAAGAGAGAAGATCTATAAGAGTTAAGTCTTTTTATTATTATAAATAAGTAGTAAAAGTTAATAATTAAAGAAATAATTCTTTAGTTAGTATAATATTAGAATTTCTTATAGTTATATAAGTAAAAGTATTTAAATAAGTCTCTTTTAAGTATAACTTAGTAAATCTGTGGTTATTAGCAACTACTAATTAGTGTTAGTAATGTATAGGTTATTATTTAATATAGCTATAACAAAGTAGTAAGGGGGGGGGGTAATAAAGTTAATAATTTATTTATATATATATTCTAAGAAGAAAAAGCAGGCTATAATGCAGAGGTATAGTGTTGTAGCTACGTTATAGCCCTAGGTTATATAACCTATAATCTAGCTAATTAAGGTGTGTGCATTCTATGTATAACTTATAATTCCTAGTTAATGCAGCGTATCCCTTCCATCCTTCATACGAGCGATTCCAACAGTATAGTTAGCTAAGCTAAGAAGCATAGCTTAGCTATTTATAATCCTTATAGATTATAAGAACCTAGAGTATTTTACAGCCCTTTAAGAGATATTTAAAAAATAAGTAAGATAAGCAGAAATATTATTTCTTTTTAACTATTACTTATGCTATTACTTAAGTATATAAGCAGGTTAGCTAAATACTCTATTTTAATAAGACTAAGATTAAAGTAAGGGAAAATAGCTAGTAAGTTATATATTTTGCCTAATTTAGCAGATATTAAAGATAGTTTAAGAACCAGGAGCTAATATTATAAACCTAGTTAGGGTATAAATAATAGGCAAGTTAAAGGAGAATCATAACTAGAATAAAAATAACGTAAATAATTTAGATATAATAGGAGGCTCTAGACTAGAGGTTTTAAGTCCTCTCTTACTAAGCTTTAATTTATTTTAGAATAAATAGCTTTAAAATCTATAAAACTAAGGGGTTACTAAGGATAATTTATACTAAATTTAACTAAAAGTAGTACTAATAATAAAGTAAAAGTTTCTTATATTTATAAAAACCTAGTTATAAATAGCAGACTATACTCTAAATATATAAAGAGTATTATAATTTTAAGAATAGCTTTAGATATTTTATTATAAGCCTCTTACTATCTTACTTATATAATATGTTTATAACTTGCTTATATTAGGTTACTTAAAGCAAGATACTATCTTTTAAACGCTATATAGGGATTACTACTAGAATAAAATGTTAAAGAATATAGCATAGTATATATAAAACTACTATTACTTTAGTAGGCATAAGAGCTAATAACTTTATTAGGGTCTATTAAAACCTATACTAGCTATAAACTATTATTAGTTATAAATCTTAGTAGATTTTATAATAAAACTTTTAATATATAATAAGGCATTACTATACTTTCTAATAGTTATTATTGTTATGGTCTCGCTAGAATGCTACTTCAGAGCTAGTAACTTAAATAAGAATATTATTTATAGAGAAGAAGAAAAGGAAAAGATTTATCTAATTCTAGTAACCCTTCCTTTATAGTTATATGTGCAACTAAGGCCTAAGCTGCTTGCGTATTGCTTACATAAAGCCCTTTGCTTTCTAGCTATATAAATCCGAGCTTTAAGCTTAAATCTATTATATAGCCCCCTTTTTACCCCTGAGACGCCTTCTCTTAGGCCTGTTATTGCTATGTATATTACCTTATTATGCCTTATACTACTCTAGTGCTACTATATTTAAAAAACTTTCTAAGGGTTTCTATATTAGCTAAATATAACCTGTCTATTTAACTAACACATCCTATTAATTACCCTATTCTTAGGCATTTCTTACTACTATTATTTTCTTAACCTTATATTCTGCTAAATTCGGATTATCTTTATAAAGCAAGAGTGTTAGGCTTAGTTTAGAATTAGCTAGCTATTATAATAATAGCGGATTAAAAGCTGCCCTTTTAATAAGATTTATATAAAAAACTAGGTATATTATCTATAGGATATTTAAATAAACAGTAAGTAGAGTTAGTATATTTAAGACCTTATATTTTGCCTTTACTTAGTTAAGTTTTTAGCTAGGATAGTTTATTTTTATATAATAAAGATTTAACTATATAAAATCCCCTATTTAGTAATGCTCTGCTAGGCGCTAGGAAACGTTTACTACATCCTACTAATATTATTATATAAAGTTAATTACGGCTTATGCTATTACTATTCCCTCCTAGATATGTTTTAGAAATAATATAGCTTTTCCCTTAGGTAAGGTTAGGCTTCTGGTCTTATCTAATATATACTAGACTAGTTTAATATTAAAGCCCTTTAGCGCCTAGTTTATACTTATACTAATTACTATAGAGATCTGGTTATTAAGTGCTATTTAATATACTAGTAGATAGTTAGCCTAGTTATACTAAAAGGAAGTAACAATTACTTATAAAACTACTTATACCTTTTAATTTACCTGTTCTATACTACTATTTATTTATAGATAATAGGATGTAAATAGTAGTTACTTAATACCTATTTAATTATAAAGTATAGTTTAAAAGCAACTAAGCTAATCTAAACTATAATTAGAGATAATCTAGTAAGGGAATCTATAGAAATACTACTAGTAATATTTAAACCGTTTTATGCACGCTTTAGCTGCTATACTTATTATTACCTTTAGCTATATATATTTTAAGAGATAGTCCGTAATAACTATTAAGAAGCATAGTGATATCTTATTATATACTAAAAGCTTTATTATAAAATCTATAGAGATTTATAACTAGTAATGGTTTATAGCTGGTATAGGCTTTAATAAACCCTAATAAAGTTATTAGCTCTTATATTTACTAAAGTAATAATAGTTCTATATATACTATACTATATCCTTTAATATCCTATTCTAGTAGTAATCCCTATATAGTACTTAAAAGGTAGTATTTTGCCCTAAGTAGCCTAATATAGGCAAGTTATAAACCTGCTATATAAGTAAGGTAGTAAGAGGCTTATAATAAGGTACCTAAAGCTATTCCTAAAATTATAGTACTTTTTATATATTTAAAGTATAGTTTACTATTTATAACTAGGTTTTTATAAATATAGGAAACTTTTACTTTATTACTAGTATTACTTTTAGTTAAATTTAATATAAACTATTCTTAGTAACCCCTTAGTCCTATAGATTCTAAAGCTATTTCTCCTAAAATAAATTAAAGCTTAGTAAGAGAGAACTTAAAACCTCTAAATTAAAGCCTATTATTATGTCTGAATTATTTAGGTTATCCTTATTCTAGTTACTACTCTCTTTTAGTTTACCTAAATTAGAACCTACTATTATATTTAAATTATTTAGGTTATCTTTATTTTAGTTATTACTCTTCTTTAGTTTGCCTATTATCTATACCCTAACTAGGTTTATAGTATTAGCTCCTAGCTCTTAAACTATTTCTAATATCCCCTAAATTAGGCAAAATATATAACCTACTAGCTATTCTCTTTTTCTTTAATCTTAGTCCTATTAGGATAAAGCATTTAAATAACCTGCTTATATACCTAGGTAATAGTATAAGTAATAGTTAAAAAGGGATAATATTTCTGCTTATCTTACTTATCTTTTAAATATCTCCTAAGGGGCTACAAAATACTCTAGATTCTTATAATTTATAAGGATTATAAATGGCTAGGCTATGCTCCTTAGCTTAGCTAACTATACCTTTAGGTAGAAAATAATACTAAAAAGCTCCTTATTATAAATTATATAATTCTACTATATAGCTATTAGCTATACTAAGTAGTATATTACTAGCCTTTATACTCCCTTTAAATTATATTAAGAAAGGTATCTACCTATAGCTTTATTAGAGGAGTTAGCCTTTACTTATATCTTTAAATTAGAATCCTATTATATAAGGATTAGGGATAAAATAAAGGCGGCTTTAAGTACCTAAAATACCTTTTTATATTCTAGGGACTAGTAAAACCTAGTAGCCTTTTTAGTAAGGTTGGTTAAAAGGCTTATAAGGTTTAAGAAGTTATTAATAAACTCCTAATAAAAATTTACAAAGCTTAAAAAGCTTTATACCTTATAAACTATTTAAAGGGACTTTTAATTCTAAATAACTATAATCTTCTTTAGGTTAGGGTAGATAGCCTTTCTAGCTTTTATAATAAAACCTAGGTACTTTACCTTTATAATTATAAATATATACTTATTAATATTTAAATATAGCCTAGTATATTTTAGTTATTATAAGACCTCTTATACTTTTACTATATAGTCTTTTTTAGAGCCCTTAGTATAAATAAGGATATTATCTAGATAGGCTATTATAAAGTCTCTTAATATATTCCCGAAAGCATTATTAATATATTATTAAAAAGTAATAGGCATCCCTACTAAACTAAAAGGGTAAACTAGCTACTTAAAAAGTCTAAATTATATTTAAAATGCTATTAACTACTTATCCCCTTTAGTAACCTATAGCTTATAAAAGGCTATATAAATATTAAGCTTAGTAAAGTATCTTACTTTAACTAGAGAGTAAAGGGTCTCTTTAATTAAAAAAAGGGAGTACTTATTCTAGGCTATAACTTTATTTAATGCCTAATAGTTTATATAAAATTACTAACCCCCTTCTGCCTTCTTAATAAGTAAGACTAAAGCCTTAGCTAATAAAAAGCTAGCTTATATCTAACCTTTATTTATAAGATTTATAATTTGCTTTTATATCTTTAAAAGCTACTTCTAAGGTATATTATATAAGGGAGCTTAAAAAAGCTTAAGGTTTATACTATTAGGGTTCTTTTATAAATAAATATAATAGTCTATAGTCCCTCTATATAGTAGTAATATATTTGCCTTTTTCTTATTAAATAAGTCTTTAAAATCCTAAAGCTCTTTTAGTAGGTAGTTTAAAAGCATTCTAACTAGGTCTAGTTTAGGTGTAATAATGTTAAGTATTATAGTTATATTTTGTAAGTTAGTAGCTAAGAATTATATATTTTTTTCTTTTCTTACTACTACTTATTATGCCATTTTAGCATATATAGAGCCTAATACTATAATTATTAAAGTTACTACCTTTCTAGTAAATATTACTTATATCTAAAGGTTTCCTAATAACCGAACTATAAGCAACTCTTAGGCTATATAAATTATAATATTATATTACTTTAACTATAGGGTTCCTAAGATATATAACTAAGTAAGGCCTAGGATTATATATACTAAGACTAGAAAACTCTAGCTATTTACATTAGTAGTAAACTAGGTAACCCTAGATATTATAATTAAGCCTTAGTAGTAGCTATTTTAGCCTTGCTTTTTATTAAAAATAGCTATTTAAATTGTTTAAGGTTAGGCTAATAAAAATATAAAAAACCCTATACTTTATATAAAAGATTTGCTTATAGTAATATAGCTATTATACCTATTATTTACTTATATATTAGTAAAGGCTATTTTATTAAATAAAACTAGTAGTAAAAAAGAATTAGAGTTTATTTTCTTTTTTATTTATTTATATACCTTTTATAATAATTATAATAGCTAACTACTATTTTCCTCCCCCTTACTAAGCCTTAAGCTTAAGGGCTATCTTTTTTTAAGTTATTTTTAACTTTAGACCTATCTTAGGGTATATTTATATTAACTATATATATATTAGTCTTTAGAGGATATATAAAGAGAAGGCAGCATGCTTTTAATTAATATCTAGTAATTCTATAGTATAAGCACTACTTACTATTATATTAAGATTATATCTCCTTTACTAAAACCTACTTAGTATATATTTTTTACTACCTAGAGGAAACTATAATATTTATACCTATTATCTTTATATTACCTTCCCTATCCTAGGATATAGCTAAAGAGGATTTAATTATTATATAGTATTAAGCCTTTAAGCATTTTTCTATCTTATAAGATTTAAAATTAAAAGCAATGCTTTATAATCTCTTTACTACCTAAAAGTAGTTTATATAAGGGATGTTATATCCTATACAGTAATTCTATATTTTTTTATTTAAAGCTATATATAGTTTAGATAGCTTAATAGATTCTGCTTAATAATATCCCCTTACTAAGACCAGCTTTTACTTAAAGCAGACAAAAAAATTATTAAATTTTTCTTTAAGTTATTATTTAACCTAATTTAGTTTAATAGTAGCATACTTTACCTAATAAAAATCTAGAAATAAGGTATGAAAATATATTAAAAACTCCTTTAAAGTATAATTAATAGATTTTCCTACTTTAAAGAAGAGTAAAACATAAGCCTAAACTTAATTTAATAAGTATTAGTAAATAAAACACTATTTATCCTAATTATTTCTAATAAAGGCGCTATTTACCTTAAGTTTATAAGCTAAAAGGCTCCTTTATACTAGATATTTAATCTAGTTTCCCTTATAAGGGTTACTTATATTAATAGGTTTTCTCTTTAGTTTTGCCTTTATTAAGGCTACCTGCTATCTACCTATGCCTAAAGCGCCTGTATTAGTATTATAAGATATAGCTAAAGTGGATGCTATTTATAGCTATTATTTTAGCTTAGTAATTTCACTTATTATATTTTTATTTATTATTTCCTATACTGCTATTATACTTTAAAGGTATAGTAGCTCTTATATAGTGCTAGTCTTAGCCGGGTTAGCTATAGTATTATATTATATTATATTTATTATTATTCTGTCTATTATAGGTATAACCTTTATATTATATCTATTAAGGTTTTTAGGGTAAATAATAAAAGGATAAATAATATATATTATAGTCTTACTAAAATATTACTACAAAGCTAGTAATTTAAATAAGAATATTATTTATAAAAAAGAAGAAAAGGAAAAGATCTATTTAATTCTAATAACCCTTCCTTTATAGTTATATATGTAACTAGGGCCTAAGCTGCTTACATATTGCTTATATAAAGCCCTTTGCTTTCCGGCTGTATAGATCCGAGCTTTGAGCTCGAATCCATCACAATTATAAACTATTTCTTAAAGTATATATAACTAAAGGTAATAATAAGTATAATAGCTAAAGTATATATAAAACAGTTTAAATATTACTAATAGTGTTTTTATAAATTCCTTTATTAGATTATTTCTAATTATAGTTTAAATTAGCTTAATTGCTTTCAAATTATACTTTATAAGTAAGTAGGTATTAAGTAACTATTATTTATATTTTATTATCCTTAAATAAACAGTAGTATAAAATAGGTAAACTAAGAGATATAAGTAGTTTTATAAGTAATTATTACCTTCTTATAGCATAACTAGGCTAACTATTTACTAGCTTATTAAATAGCGCTTAATAACTAGATTTCTATAGTAACTAGTATAAGTATAAACTAGGTGCTAAAGGGCTTTAATATTAAATTAGTTTAATATGTACTAAATAAGACTAAAAGCCTAATCTTACTTAAAGGAAAAGCTGTATTATTCTTAAAATATATTTAAAAGGGAATAGTAATAGTATAAGCTTTAATTAATTTTATTATTATTCATGTACGCTAGGTAGCTAGAGCCACTATCTAGTTTATTAACTAACTTCTTAATATAGGAAAAACCCTAAAATAGGGGAGAAAACCTATATTCTTCTATATAGCTCCTGCTAAGCCTTTAATATAAAGTCTTTATTATTTTTAACTATTAGTATAAGATATCTGCCAGTTCCCCCGGAACTATAGATAATAACAGAAGTATGGTTATGCTTTATATAAAAGGTTAGTATATTAGTAAAAACCCCCTATAAGCACCTCCCCTTCTAATCCAGCTCTTCCTCCCTTATTCTATTGTTTCTATTGCTGTTACGTGGTGGTATCGTCACGTAGTCGGTTGGAAGTAACCGTAAAGCTGTTATTAATGTTATCATAAAGGGGTCATTAAACGCACCTATATATACTACTATTAAGTCATATAGTTAAGTGCATTTTATATAAGTTGTTGTTATTATTAAGTCTTACTAGCTATATAATAAATCTGTCTTATATAGGTAGGAATCTAATATTACGGATTATCCCGTAATAAGTACCCCTCCCTTAAAGATAACTATCCTAGTTATTCTCTAGATCTATCTAAGCTAGTGTTAATATATACAAAGGAAAACTTTTATCTGTAAAAAAAAGCAATTTAATCTATAACATATCCTCCCTATATTAGTCTGGTTACATTTAATCTACTAGAAACATTGCTTAATAGCAGTAAACAATCTAATAATAACTACTTGTAAAATTTAAAGATAAATAAACATCTTAGTCTAAGCAAAATAAACTATAATAAAAGAAAATTTAATCTAGGTAGTATAAACCTATTAACTACAGTTAGATCTGTCTTGGTTATGCCTAGATGTCTACTTCTTAAAGTCCTTATCTATATAAGCCTTATGAATTTACACTATAAGCTGTTAATAGAGATATAAATTACAGAAACGTCTCTATCCACTTATGTCGTTATAGCTATAAGTGGCTTGTTAGAGAGTAACTATATTACTAGCAACCTCTGGTTGTATGCTTTTAGGAGTTGCCATATTATAAGTAATTCTCTCGTCCGTAGTATTGTAGTTGTATTATAATAATGCTACTAACTATTAACTATAGTAATAACTTGCGCAAGAGAATGGAAAGACTTAGGTTAAACTAAAAATAAAAACGTTATACCTTTAAAGACTTAGTAGACTAATAAAGGGAAGCTATATAAAGGGAAAAGAGTTAGGCTACAGAAAGAAAGGCTTTCCTCTTAAATGTAGGAGAAATAGCCCATGCCCTTCCTTAAGGTATGTTAGATATCTCAGGTTATTCTCTGCTTCTGACTTTATATATAAAGGTCCTTTGTGTGTCTAAACCAGGCATATTAAAGGTAATTCCGTAGAGGTTATTAGGGCATTATTACTTTCAGGCAAAAGACGGCTACTAGCCATGCTATCTCATCCTCACTAGAGGTAAAATTTTCCCATATCTAAACTATATAGCATAGTAATTATAAGGAAAGCAACAGTCCTCTAGATATAACTTTTTCTGTAATTAATCCATTTGCTATAATGCTCTTTATAACACAGCTAAACCTTTAATCTAAGCTATACGTTTTATAATTAAATAGTAATCTGCCTAAAGCCACGCAATTTTTAAGGACTGCTTCTAATGTTAGACGGCGTAATATGTTAGCTAAAATTTTTAGTCCTTATGCTACTATATAAAGGTCTCCTATTTGTTTAATATCTCAGCTAATTCCACATTCTTAGTTGCGGATTCCGTTGTCGTTTTCTGCCTTTTTGTGGCACTGCTAATATTATGCTTATTTTTAGAAGGCGTCTTTCGCTTTACCTTTTTTAGTAATAACTTAAATAAGCTTATGTTTAATATAGTTACTTTTATTACTTCTATAGCCAACCTTATTCTTCTACTAGCTAGTAAATTTAGTTTAACCAGGCTGGTTAGCTTCTTGCTTACTACAGGCAAGGTTATCTTTCTAGCTACAGATTCTAGCAGAGGTATTTAAGGAGTAGGCCTAGTAGTCTTAATATTCCTGGCCTTATCCTCTAGTGCTACTACTCTAGCTAAGGTCCTTATAATATACCTGTTAATAATCTTAAGACTGGCTTTTACTGCGCTAAAAGACTCCTTATAGGCCTTAATATCCCCTTTAAGTGTATTAGTTCTATCTTTAAGTTTGCTAAATTATATATTAGTAGCTTAGTCCACTAGCCTTAACTTTATCTTTTTTAAGATAGTCTTTCCAGCTATTACTTTACTTATTAGCCTGTATTATTTAGCTAAACCTTAGATTAGATTCCTCTAGTCTGCTAGTTCCTTTCTTAGCATATTAGTGTCCTGTTAGGTGGTTACGGTTCTATGCTTTTTGCCAGCGTTAATGATTACCTGTTAAAAACCTATGCTTAAGAGATTAACATATCCTATAGTAGCAAGTGCCCTAGCTATAAAGCCGTTAATGCCTCCTAACTTATTATAGTATTTAGCTGTAAGTACTTCCTCTTTTAATAGTAATCCTAGTTACTACTCTTTAGATCCGGCTTAGTTATCTGCTTATTTACTATTAAGGAATTATACTACTACCTGCTTAATACAGAGTTTAACATTTTAAATAACTAGGGTATTAGCCAGGCATTTAGTTTTCTTTTGCCTGTTATTATTAGCTGCTAGAATTGATTCCTTAATAAGGAAAATCTATTATACTACTCTAATCTATAGTGTGTATATAGGGTCTATCTTTATAATAGAGAATCCGTTTCTATTAATTTATACCCCCTAGGCTGTGAAATCTTTAGAGCAGGTGTAGATAGCCTTTATTATGCTTTATACGCCATCTCTGGCCTAATATCGCTATATTCTGAAAGGCTCTAGTCCCGCGTCACCTTCTGTAAATAACTCTGTTTTTTAGTGCTAATAGTATTTATCTGTATAACTAAAATAGCAAATTAGCTTACTAAAGTCTAGTTCCTCTAGTCTGTCCTGTATTTCTTATATAATTATAGGAGGATCTTAACTTAGACCGCCAGCAGGGGTCCCTTTTATTATAAGGGCATTAGCAGTTATCTTACCCTTTTTTATATTTTAGAGGCACTTTACTATCATCTGTCCTTTAAAACTAAGCGTCTTTCTAAATATATTAACATTAAAAATATTATTCTTATAGTTAGTATTTATACTAAAGTTCTTATCCTTATTCTTATCCTAGGCCATAGTCTTTATATAGTATTAATAGGCAGTTAGTAGGTTAGTATATGCCTTTTCCTTCTGCTTATCTTCTTATAAAGCCTTAGCCAACTGGTTATATATAATAGTAATAGCGTCTCCGGCCACTCTTGCCAGATTCCCCCTAGGGGACGGCTTTACTAACTTAGTTACTATTACTTGCTTCTCCTTATAGGATAGTGAAAACTTAACCAAGATATTAGGATTAAAAACCTCTGTATAGAGCTTGTTCTCTATATCTCTTATAATGTGTGTCAAAATCGTCTAAAAGAGGGCAATAATAGTTAAAAAATGAAATAAAATAAAAGAAAAACTTAAAGTATATAATAGTTAAAAGCAAGAATAGAAGGTTGAAAAATGAAGAAAAAACGGGAAATCTAGGGTGTCGGAATGTGCGGATGAGGGGTTAAGTAAAAAGTAAAGTAAAATTATAGGTAGTGTTGTAGGAAAATGGGGTCACGTGTTTCCACCAGTGGTAATTACATGGGGTCCTGCAGGATGTTAGATCCTGCTAACCTTAAGGCATTATTAGCACTCCTACCTTGTAAGCCCCTTCTTCCTATACTCCTTATCCTAGTTAATTAAATGCTCCTTTAGATATTCATTTATTAACTCTAATATATTTACCTTTATCTTGCTATTATTAATCCACTAGTTATCTTTAGTAGTATATCCTTTCTATCTTATAAGGTAAGCTATCTTAGGGCTTTATCCCTTAGTATAGTAGATTTTTATCTTATATAAGATAATCTGCTTAATTTCCTAGTGATTAGCTTTACTGCTTCCTTTTAAATTAATTATTAAAGGGGGCGTTTCCTCCCTGCTAAAGGGATCTTTACTTTGGTGCAGTTTCTAGATATATGCGATTAATACTACTAAATATACCTTTAAGGTTAACGGAAATTCAAGTTAGTATAATAAAGGATTTACCTTTTTAAGAACCTTATATAGTCCTACTCTTTATAGTAACTATTTCTTCTTTAGCTTTCCCAGAAGCTAGTATCCTTTATATAGTCGTAAGTACACCATGTCTTTAATATTAATATCCACTAGGTTATGTTAGGAGTTATATCTAATTTTAAATAGGGCAGCAGTAGTGGTTATTATAAGTTAAGCCTCTCTCTAATAGAGCTTACAAAGTGCCTTTAAGTCCTCTTCCTTTAGCTATATATTAGAAATTACTTGCTCTAGAAGAAGGTTAACAAGGTCTAGCAGTTTAAGCCTATATAATAACTTATTAGGCAACTAGTTAATAGCTATAGCTACTGTATTATTAAGATAGTGCTATAACACTAGAAGAATTAATACCTATAGTACCATTAGATTTATTGTAATATAATAGCGAATAGCTATAATTACTGTCTAATTCTTCTATTCGGCTACTCTATCTGTCTGCAGGTAGTAGGCAGTCGCTATTAAGAATTTAACTCCTAGCTTAGTAAATATAGCCTGCTAAACCTTAGAAATAAATTTAGGGTCCCTATTACTAATTATTTACTATAATAGTCCCTAGTCTATAATATATAAAGCTTAAAGAAATAGTTCTGCCTATATGGATGCTAAATACATTGTATTCCTAGGGATTAAAAGGGTTCTCTTACTAAACAGACAGTTTACTAGGCAAAGGGAATTATACTTTAAGTATCCTTCTATAGCCCATATAGTGTTTACTAAGTCCACCTTTAGCATATTAGTAACAAAGTTTAGAGAAATCGTGTAAAAAGGCATTAGTTTTAACTATAGAGGTTTCATTTCTCTAGTTACTCTATCCCTTAAGATAGAGTTCTCCTAACAAGTTATATAATATACTGCATACTCCTGGATTTGCTTAGATATCTTTAGAAAATAAATACTACACAGACCTTTTATTATTCTGCTAATTCTAAAGTAATAATAGTTATTATACATAGTTCTTAGTACGGTTTTAATACAGCTGCTCGGAATACATAGTTATTTAAGCCCTTCTTTATTCTTATAATAAAGTAGGCCCTTGTCCGTAAGGTCCTAGCTATAAAGTGGAATTTGCAGTTAGTTCTGTCCTTACTTTAGCTGCTTCTGCCGGAAATCCTTAATACTCTTAATTATCTAATAATATCATGGGTTAAATTTATACCCTGCTAATATCTCCTTTTTTAATAAGTTATCTATTATAGCCACTGCCTGATAATTCTAATAAAAGTACATATAGGCGTCTAATTTGTTATATATACTACGGTTTACCGCCTCTTAGTAGCTAATATCTACTAAAAGTTATAACAAGGCATTAGGTATTATTATTCATGTACGCTAGGTAGCTAGAGCTACTAACTAGTTCATCAACTAACTTCTTAATATAGGAAAAACCCTAAGATAAGGGAGAAAACCTATATTCTTCCATATAGCTCCCGCTAAGCCTTTAATATAAAGTCTTTATTATTTTTAACTATTAGTATAAGATATCTGCCAGTTCCCCCAGAACTACAGACAATAACAAAAGTGTAGTCGTGCTTTATATAAAAGGTTAGTATATTAGTAAAAAACCCCTTATAAGCACCTCCCCTCTTAATCCAGCTCTTCCTCCTTTATTCTGTTATTTCCGTTACCTTTAGTCCTATTCTTAGCCTTAATGTTGCAAATCTGCCATGCCTTGTAAAGCTCCTCTGCTAACCTATACTGCTAAAGTCACCCAGTTAAGAGCACCTACTTCACGATATTTAGTGCCAGCTTCTTATTATTAAGCGCCGCTCTAAGTTCCCGCAGGTCTCTTATTATTAGCACTGCTAGAATTAGCCTTAAATGGTTATGTTCTAAGCATAATAGGATAAGGTGGTAAATATCCTTATTTCCTCCCTAGTATTAACATATTAATAATATTACCTTAGGCACCTGTCTATTATAAAGGAAGGCATTCAGCCCTATTTTTTCTGTTTAAAGCTGCACTAAGGCTGTAGATTTATGCTTTAGCAGGCTATTATAAAGCCTTACTATCTTTTTTATACTTTTAAAGTTAGGTTCCTCGTCTGCTATTATTGCTTTTGCCTGTCCTCTTCTTACCTAAGCCTTATACCTCTGCTATATCCACCGTTTTTCCCACTCCCTCTCTAATTCCTGTCTAGCTATAAGGCTGCTAGGGAGGGGGGGGGGGGCATTAGAAAACGCCTTATAGTAATTACATTAGCGGCCCCTTCCTTAGCGTTATAGCTATAATACTATTAAATTACAGGCCTGCTATATCTTCTTGCCTATGCTACTATCCTTAAGTCTTTAGTAAAATCGTTATTTAATGTAATTAAGGTACAGATCCACTAGCAGCACTACTGCTTCTGTCTCTAAGAGTATTACTAGTATTGCCTTATACGCCCCTATAACCTGCCTTAAGCATTTATTCTATTCCCTTATAAATGCCTTTACTACCCCCTATGCTACCCCTTCTGGCTTACTGCAGGTATAGTATATCCCAGCTCTATAGGCTATTATGCTTCTTATTACCTATATATAAAGGGATCTTGCATACTCTAGTTAGCATCCCTATGTAGATACAGCTAGTACTATAAGTGCTAACTTTTGCTATAATAATTTAGCATTCACCTTCTCTATGTAGTTTAACTAATAAAGCTTCTAGTAAATCCAAACCCCTAGGAATTATGCTAATTATATTAGTTATATTATTGCTCTTCTAAGTTAGATCGTCATTATAATTGCCTGCCTCTTCCTTATAAAGTGTATTAGCTTACTCTTCCCTAGGTTAAACCTTAGCCTATACTCCTTTAACTACTTCTTACATATTCTCTAGGCTTTTTTTAGTTATACTTTTATCTCCTCTGCTGTTTTTCTATATACTATAATATTTATATTATCTAAGAACCCTAATATTAATATTAATTCTGCCGCTACTAGTCTTCAATATAGTAGCGTAATATAAAGCAAAAAGAGGATAAGAGATACTAGCAACCCTTATAGAACCCCTATAGTAACTTAGATTTCCTTAGTAATACGTCCATTAAACGCTAATTATACTCTCCTTTTTAATGTAAAGCCCTGTGCCTATCTAGCCATCCACCCTAGCAGTCCTAACTCCTTTATAGTACAAATTAATCGTTTATAGCTAATAGTATTAAATGCCCTAGTAATATCTAGCTATAGTAATAATACTATCCCCTAGTAATGCCACGCTGTTTTTATAACCTCTTTTAGTATGCTTAGTGCTACCTCTATTAATCTGCCAGCCCTGTTATCTATTTATATATCTGGCAGTATATAGCCTTTTTTTGCTATAATAGTAATCCTCCTTATAATAGCTCCCTTAATTACTTTTCTTATTATATTTAACAGTAATATCAGCCTTTATCCCCCTGGTCTACCTAACTCCTTAGGGGTCTTCCTAGGTTTACATAGAACTACTACCTTTGCTCGCTAAAAGGTAGCTAGATAGTGTCCTAAACTGTAGTATACATTAGCTAGATATATTAAACATAATATTAGGGCTGCTCTGTATAGCTTAAGAAAACCTATTAATAGCTTATCCGGCCCTAGGGCTTTCTAACTTACTGTATTCTTTATAACTTCTTTAATTTCCTTCTCTATAAACACAGGAGCCACCTAATTATTACTATAGTATCTTATCTCTACCTCTATCTCTAGACCTAAAGCCCTAGCTGTGGATAAAGAAAAGAACCTCTCTGTAAATGCCTTTGCCTTACCCTTGTATATAACCTCTACTATTTCCTCTTTACTATTATCTCCTAGCTAAGTTAGTAGTAGGACCTATTATATCTTAAGAGGAAGTCCACTCTATAGCCAGGCCTAGTGCTCCAGGGTCTAGAGGCTCCCTTTAGACCTAAATAACTTACTAACTGCCTATTACTAACTACTTCTTTTCTCCTTTAAGATTATATAATCCTGTTTTCCTATAGCTTCTTTTAAGGCCTACTATAATTCCTATGTCTGTTAATACTACTACTGCTTATTAGTACGTCTTGCCTTTACTATTACATTCTTTACCCTTTTATTTTACTAAGGCTGTAGTTTACTATGCCCTTAAGGTTGTTTAGGTGCTACTATATTAGCTATTTCTGTAAGTTACTAGGTAAGCTATTTTATATAGTTATTAATTTCCTATTAGTTGCTTAGCAGGAGCTTTAACCCCTCCTTTCTAAGCCTGTTTAAAGCCTCTGCCATAATAAGGTTCTTATCTACTGTCCTTTAACCCTAGACTAACCCTAGGCTATTGCTTAATTCCTTGCTTATTCTAATGCTAATAAGCTAAGGCATATGGTCAGATCTAGCAATTTCTACTAGCCTAATGAATTTAATACTAACGTTATGAGTGGTCTATACATGGTTAATAGTGCTATCCCTACTACTATATTCTCTCCTTATTACTTCCCTAAACAGCGTAGCTAGGCTAAGTTGCTACCTTATTATAAATTCCAACATCTTATTATACCCCTAAGAGGTTCGGCCGAATCTGTCCCATAAGGGGTAGTATTAGTTAAAGTCCCCCACGAACACACTCTAGCCCTTTGCCTAAGTATTAGCAAAGTATTATAAAGGCGTTTACTACTCCCTTTTATAAGCCAGGAAGTAGATATTATATACCTCTACTTTGTATAG
Source organism: Aciculosporium take MAFF-241224 (assembly GCA_000222935.2). Classification (NCBI taxonomy): domain Eukaryota; kingdom Fungi; phylum Ascomycota; class Sordariomycetes; order Hypocreales; family Clavicipitaceae; genus Aciculosporium; species Aciculosporium take. The sequence goes on from AFQZ01000489.1 coordinate 19,963, forward strand.
TTTAATACTATATTAATCCTCCTCCCTCCCTATAGTCTAAAGTCCTATCTTAACCTTTTAATATATATAGATTACTATTCTTCTGCTATATATTACTAATGTGTAGTGCCCTTAAGATAGATTTAGCAGTATACTGTTATAACCTCCTGGTTTCTAAATAGCTATTACCTTAGGGCCAACGTTATGCCCTAATGCTAGATATACTAAATTGCTTTTCTTCTGTGTATTCCAGTATATAACCTTAATTATGTACTTTATTATATGCTTCAGAGCTCCCTAGTTGGGCTGGCTCCGGTATTATTTTGCCCTCTTATTGGTTGTAAAAAGGCTAGTATTATGCCTTCCTCTGCCGGTCTCTGTCGTCCTAATTATAGCTTATAAATTCATCTTATAAAAGGGCCCCTTAGTTGTATGCTCCTTCCTCTTAGCTGCCTCTCTGTTAGTCCCTTAGTTTCTTTTCTATAATAACCCTTACCTATAGCAGCTATTACGACCTCTGGCCAATGGCTGCGGAAGAACAGCAGCCTTATAGCATAAGCCTCCCTAGCCTACTGCTATTTATTATTACTTACTAAGCATAGCTAAGACTATACTAGGTATGCCCCTGTATAATTCAGGTATTTCTCCTGTACCTTGCCTATTAATATTAGGCAAGTCCTCTTTCCCTTAGGGTGTTTTTTAGTAGCATACCTGCCGTATCTTACTTCCTCCTTATAGTACCTAGTAATATGCCTAATCTTATAGTAGTTATAATATTGCTTTATGTGGATTATCTTATTATATAGCTTAGCATTAAAAATCTCTGCTTAGTATACTATTCCCCTATGGCATAGGCAGTTCGCCGCCTTAGTGCCCTTAACACTAACCACTAGTAGTGCCCTTATTGCTAATCCCTTTAGCTTTTATATTATTATCTTTACCGTGTTTAAACCATTCTCCTTTTTAATATTCTTCCTTATATTCTTAATTATAATGTGGTTTGTTAATTATATTAGAAATCCCTTAATAATCACACTAAACATCTTCCTATTTACTTCCACCTTAGGTCCAAAGGCAACTCTCACCTAGGCCGTATTTTCCTTTTATTTCCTCCCTGCTTTAATAAATATAATAACTATATCTCTACTCTGTAGTTAGCATGCTGCTACTACCTCCTTTATACTAATAGCGCTGTTTACTGCCTTTACAATCTCCCCTAGCAATCTGTTCCTAACTGCCTTGCTAATAGTATTTCTTTTTACTATTACTTCCTAGTAATAGTAGGCTAGTATTACTATACCCTCTATTTTAACTAAAGGGATTATTATCTTCTGCCCTATAACTCTATAAGCTGTAATAGTTGCCTAAGTCCCTCTAACTATTAATCTAGTCCTAGGAATAGCCTCTATTACCTTCTTAACTGCCTTCTTAACTATGGTTTCTACCTTACTATTAACTACCTTTATAATTAAAGCCTATAGGCCTCCTATGCTAGTTCTTATTTAGGCTATCTCTCCTCCTATATTTATAGTAATTTATATAATAGTTTTAATAAAAGCTTATACTTTTATTATTTCTGCCTTTAAGATAACTTTTATTATTAATTCCTTTAGTAATTTTATTTTATTCTTTAGTTTTTCTTATACTACTACTACTCTAGGATTCTCTTCTTAAGGCTGTATTTCTTCCTAAGTAGCGCCCTGTCCTTTATTAATTATAAATCTACGCGAAAATTCATTAATTATTACACCCCTTGCGCTGCTTACTTCCCTTATACAATATGCTATTACTAAGGGGGGTAATTAATAATAAGGAATCCGATTCCGTGCTTCTTTTCTGTTTTAGGTGTAATACCGCGTCGTATCCGTGGTGTTTTTTCTTTCTTGTGTGCCGATAAGTTGCTTAAGGGTATAGTTAGCTAAGCTAAGGAGCATAGCCTAGCTATTTATAATTCTTATAAATTATAAGAACCTAAAGTATTTTATAGCCCCCTAGAAGATAAGGCATTAGGTATAATATTAAGGATTCCTAGCATATAGATCACTTATAATTTAAACTATAATAAATAATTCGCCACCTTGGCTAATTTTAGGTTAGCCTTGTTAAGGTTTATTATAGCTAAAGAGGTGTGTTTAATAATACCTTTAGCAGGTATATAGTTAGTTAGAATATTAACTAGATAACGGTTAGATTAAGCTATTTTTCGCAGTTTCTGCATTACCTAAGCGATTGTGGCTACCTCTGCCTTAGTTAATCCATATTGCTTCTTAGCTGCAGATGTTAAATAAGAGAGGAAAAGGATTAGGCAAAGTTTTATAGCTATAATATCCTTACTAGGTATGCTTTTTCTATTTTACTCCTTATATAGTTAGAAAGCATATAGACTAAAACCTTCCTTATAAGCATTAATCTTAAAGAATAATAGTTGCTCTAGATTATGGTGCCATAGCAGTATTTTCTTATAAAGCATGGTCTTTAGTACTTTAAAGGCTGCTTCCTTATCTTTTATAGGGATAAAGGATTTTTCTTATGCCTTTCTCTTGCACACCTGCTTTAAGGCTTCTACTAGTAACTTATTATATTTATAAAGTTTATACACAAGTGCCGTCTTTTAGGTCTATAGTAGTCGGATCTGTAAGTTAAACTAAGGGATTCCTGCTCTTAGGAATCCTGCTATACTAATAAAGGTTTTTAAGGTTAATAAGTTACAAGGAATTTCTATTTGCTAGAACGACTTAATCCTGTCATTTATATTAATAATTCCGTTAGCGTTAACTATAAATCTAAGAAGTTAGAATAAATGATATCTAATAAAAGACTTAGTTACTACAATATGTACCTTATTTTCCTCTAGGACTTTTAAGACTATCTTAAGGTGTTTAAAATAATCCTTAAGGGTGTCAGAAAAGATAATAATATTATTAATATAAATATAAATAAAACTTTGGTATAGTCGGAAAATGCAATCCATAAATTATTATGCAAAGGCTGGCGAATTCTTGTACCCTATTAACGCGACTTATAATGCTTCTAGCCCTCTTTTAGAGATTACTACCATATGATTTTAGTGTTTCTCTTGTACTAGAAGCTAATAGAAAAACCCTGTTATATTAAAAATCAATTTCCACTCTTTACTGTGAGTATCCTGTATAATATTGCCTTAGTCTAGCAATAGATATACATCTGGCATGGTAATGTTTTTAAGGGGTCTGGTATTTATAACAACTTAACCTTTCTTTGTCTTCTCTATATCTCTTTAAACTATAAAACCAGGGCAGGCCACTAGTGCTAGCTTTATTAACTAAAATATCCTGCCTGCTAGGTGCATAGTATTATAGACTTTAGTGAATTTCTCCTGGTCTTTATGCTTAACAGGGTACTTCCTTACTGGCTTAACCTGGTTCTGCTAGCTATTAACAAAGTTAACTCTTATCTTATCTTCTTCTAGTATTAGTATTACTTTTCTGTTATAGTAAATATTATACTTATTAGTTAGATCCTGTAACTTAGTAGCTGCTTCCGGATTAACATTAGTAATTTACACTTTAAACTTGTTTTTAATAAAAGGTATATTCTCTAGGCAAGATACTTTATATAATAAAATACCTCTGTTAATAACTTTAGGATCTAGGTTATTATTAAATTTTTCTGGACTCTCTTCTGTCTTTTCTGTCTTAATATCTTTACTAAAAAATGCTATGTATTAGTGAACGTCTAGAATAGCGAAGTTCAAATTAAGGCTTATAGCTGCCTTAAGTTAACCTACCTTGCTATTTTGCTTGATTTACACAGCCCTGTTAGAGTTGTTTACTGCTAGCATTCTTTTCTTATCTCCCTAGTTAAGAATGTTATCTAGGAAGACAGAATTAGATAACATAACGTAGTAAATACTAGTCTTCTCTCTACTAGGAAGATCCTTTTATATCACTAGCACCTAACACATTAAGTTTAGTAGAATTACAATATTATGTGCTGCTATTACCTGTTAAGCTGGCATGTAGTAAGCGTCTTAAAACATCTGTCCTGGTACCATTATGTTATGCACTAACCTAAAAACTAACCTTAGATTAACGAAATTGATTTTTACTCTAAAGCTATAAAGGAAACTTATGCTAATTAATAATTTTAGTCCCAGATTTAGTATAACATCTGCGGTTACTATAAAGTAACCTTAGATGTTTTTTCCTCTTGTAATTCCTAGAATATAAAAGTTAAAAGTAGCCCTTTCTATAATAATAAAGGCTAAAGCTACTCCTATTACTAGTTTTAGGTCTTACTTCTCCTACTTTACATTTATTCTATATTACTAGAGCTACTATTTATTAGCTAGAATTAACAATGTTCTAGTGTTTATACAGATCATATAGTCAGGTCCCTTATTATAAAATTGAATTGGTATTTTAAGAAAGGTATTTATCTGCTTTCTTCCTTTAATATTAATCTCCTGCGGTCTGGATACTGCTTTAATTACCTAGTCTTCTTATAGACCTCCTATTAAAATTAGCTTATTTAAACTCTAAGTCGTGGTGTCTAGTGTAATATTAACTCTAGTTACAAAAGCTTTAATAATTTCCTTTTCTTCCTTAGGCTCTTCCTGCCTTCTTCTGTTAAGATCCTTTATTTCGCTAGTCTTTATAGTTAAAGAGGTAGGATTCTCCTAGTCTAAGTCTCCCTTCTTTACTATATAAAAAGCACTAATAAAATTAGATTTAACCCCCCCTTCTTTAGAGTTATAGTCAAACGTTAGGTATGCTTTACTATCTTCTATAATAAAGTATATATTTATAAAGTTCGACTTATTATATCTATTATCCTTTAACAGACTTCCTTCTCTAGCTAAATATTATCCAGAGTTTACTAGGTACTGCTCCTGCTTTCTAGTATTAGGATCGTTATTTAGAACCATAACTTTATAGGGTTTCTGGTTTAAACGCTCCTATTGCCTAAATCGTCTTAGGCAGAATTAATCCCCTTAGTAAGGGTTTTATTGCTCTTTATGTTAATTTCCTCCCTAATCTTCTTCCTCTAAGGATTTCTCTTTTCCTTTATTATCTCCCTAAGATTTATCTTCTTAGCTATAAGCCCTGCCTTCCTTAGTCTAAGGGTCTGCTTCCTTCTTTATAGGGTCTTTATTTCTAACTTCTAGTTAGTATAGTTTATTATTATTATACTACTAGGACCTTTAAGGTTAATTATAGTCCTACTATAGTTCGTTTTAATAAACCCATTTTTAGTATAGAACTAGCAGCCTTCTTTAGTCTCTCTAATTATAATCCCTTAGGCTGCTTAATCTCTCTTTAATGCATATATAGTAGAGATATTATTATTAAAAGTTATCCTATTAGAAATAGTCTCCTCTTCTCTAGTTATAGTCCTTATAATAATAATTCTAGTAGGCCTTTACTCTTTTACCCTTAAATTTATTTAAGTCTAAGGATTTATTATTATAAAGGTAGGTGTTGGTAGCGCTCAGGTTACAAGTATGCTGCAGCACAAATGTAGGGGGGGGGGTTCAATATTTAATTCATTTATATCTCTAAAAGAGGGGAAGAAGCAGGCTATAATGCAAAGGTATAGTGTTATAGCCACGGTATGGCCCTAGGTCACATAACCTGTAATCCAGCTAATCAGGGTGTATGCATTCTGTATGCAACCCATAATTCCTGGTTAATACAGTATATCCCTTTTATTATCTATATAAGCAATTCTGACACTCGCAAATTCTCTCTCTATTAAAGAAGAAGAGGAATCGCTCTAAAAAAATGCATAAAACGCCCTAAATAATCAGATATTAACAAATAAGTAATAAAGCAAAAAACATCCTTTAAATAAATAACTTTTATTAGTTCAGGCCGAATGGTTGTGGAGGCAAAGAGTGTTGTAGGGGGGGGGGCTAAAGAGTGTAATTCCCGCGTTTAATCCTACCAAATTAGGCGCTTATAATCGCGTTCGAATTCATCAAATTTAAGCTCTTTATTAGGCGCTTAATTTGTCATTGGATTTGGTGAGAAATTAGGACTTTTTTATTCTTCGGCGGCTCCGGCAGCGGCTCTTGCAGCAATTCTTATAACAGGTCTTTTAACCTATCCTTCTACACGGATTTAGGCTTTATTCTTTGTTATAAAGGTCTTAAGAGCTTTATTTAGTAAAGCTTTTGTTATTATATCTGCAGGATTATTATTGCTATTAATCCAGCGTATCTTAGCCACTTCCCTCCTCTTATATAACTACCGTAAAGCTATAATATTAATTATTAGCTTCTTTTCCTTTATTATCCCTAGCTTAATAATATATTTATATAGCGAGAAAGAGTTAGTGCATATTATTGTCAGAATTTTCGGCTTGTTTAATTAGTTAGTAATGATATTTAGAGTAGTGCTTATTGTATAGGCAATGTTAATACCTTAAACCATCCCATATAGCTCAGAAGCTAATGCACTTCTTATAACTCTTTTAGATTTTATTAAGCTATATGTCACGATATTTCCTCTAAGGGTGAATTTAGAGGTATTGTTATCCTTCCTTTTATTGCCTAGGATGATTATATAGCATAGTTAAGAGCTAAGGTCTTTATTATTTGCAAAAGAACCGTTAATAAAAACATAAAGAGCAGCGTTTTCTAGCGAGAGAAATATATATTAAAGTCTATAGTCTTAATTATTAATTTGCTATTAAAGTCTTTTATTAAGCCTTAAAACATTGTTGGATCCTGGATGTTAGACTTAGGCGGCAATGGAAAGATTATAAGATGCTTTAGGTTAATATATTAGAGTAATATACACTCCTTATGCTCGCTGTTTAACATATTTCGCTTGGTCGGTCAGGTTATTAACTTGTAATAGCTTCCTTCCTTATTCCTTTTATTACAAAAAGAAGGTGTTATTGTTAACTTCGCTTAAAATGCAACCATTGAACATTAATAGTGTTAAAATCGTTAACCTCTCTTTTGGCTTTGTAAGGAATTTAGCGTTTTTTAACTTAATCTCTTTGCAATTAAAAAACTCAGCATCGCTAAGTCCTAAGGTATTATTAGTCTGCATTCTAATAATTCTAAAATATAAGCTTTTGCTAGAAGAAATAAGAAGATAAGGGTCATATGTAGAGGTTATTATCTATAATCTCTAACGATAATGATTAAAATACATCGACTACTAATGTATGCCAGCCTCTGCTATTCCGTATAGCAGCTTAATTACAACCATAATAACGTCTAGCGGGTAAAGGTATGTAATTTATGCTGGAAGCTTTATAAGAATTATGCAATTAAGCTTTATCTATGACTGCACATATGCTTAGGTAATATCCCTTAGCTAAACCATAATGCCTTCCTTTTTCAATAAGGGAGCAAGGGCAATAATAAGCCTTTAACTAGCTCTCTAAATTGTTAGGGACTACATAAGAATAACCTCTTTCCTATAGTCACTATAGCCTTAAATAACACATTATAACTTTTTATATAGGGAGTTAGTTGCCTTACCTTTAACTTCTCTTACTATTTATAAGCTAAAGAGTCTTTTGCCTCTATGCCTTTATAGGTTGAATTTTATAAATTCAAACACATTCCTTACTAGCAAAGCATCAATCTCTGCTTTATTAGAGAGTTCGAAAGGTTCTCCGGGTATATTGATTTTTCCTTACGTACAGAGGTCAATTATAAGTTAAAAATCAGCCTTTTCTTTCTTAGTAAGAAAAGCCTCTACTTAAGGGTGTTTCCAGGGTCTTCCATATCCTTTTTATAATAGAGTTATTAGGTTATTAGGGGGGTTTTCGTGATTTTTATCACCTTAAACCAGGTCTTCCTCGTAAGAAGATTCCACCTCTAGTGAGGTTATATATGGTTTAATAACCATAGACTAAAACTTTATAGGGCCATAAGGCATCTTAATAATACAAGTCTCTCCTTCTATTAAGAGAAGCTTATAAGGGCCAGTCCATCCGCCTTTTTTGCAATAGACTCGTACATTAGAATTTAAAGGAAGAGTGTGTATAAGCAGGGTTATTAGGCTATTACAGGTATTAAGAGCATTGTGGACTTAGCGTCTTACAAGACTACGTCTTGCTTTATCTGTTGCTTTTTAAAGTATCTTAGCTCTTTAGGCAACCATAAAGCTTAGGGGGGAATTATTTATTATCCTTAAATAGGTTCTAAAGACTAAAAGGGTAGGAACAAGACTATTTAAACCGGCAGAGTTATTAACTGCTTTAACAGCCATTTAAAGTATTTACTCTTTCAAGAGAAAACCGTCAGCTTTAGTCTTAATAATATCATATGCTCTATAAAGAGGGGCATAATATCGCTTAAGTTTTCCGATGCTATTATAAGCCTTAACGGGGACTTTGTCAATATTAATTAATAATAGTTAAGCTAAATGCCTGAATTCGCTAGAAGCAAAGTTTCTTCTAGTATCGTGAAATATCTAGTCTAGGGGTCTAAGATATGTGTTAATCTAGTACTCTTTAAGGGCATTCCAGATATCTTAAGCTTTCTATTATTAAGGTGCAAGAAAGCAGGCAGCTTGAAATAATATTGCTAAATCTATAACGTATAGGACCGGCTTCTTGTCAATTTACATGATATTAACAAGGACCTTATAGTTAAATTTAATATTGTCTTTAAGAGTGAATTTAAATCTACTTAGAGCTTTTGCGTTTATTTGGCATTAATGGCAAGCATGCGTGATTTTCCCTATATTAGCCTTATTAAATTCTTTACCAGCCCTGGCAAGAAGGTTATTTAATTAGTCAATTAACAGATAACCAAATTGGCGATAAAGTTAACGGATTTTGGCTTTAGAAAGCATAAAGATGGCAGGTTCTTAAGAACTAGCTGTCTACTAAGGATGTCCTTATTTCCTAAAAATAGGTACCTTTTTATCTCCTTAGATTAGAAGATTCTTAAGATTATTAAGTTTAACACCTATTTTATCCATATTTGTAATAGAATATAAAAATAGTATAGCACTATTAAGCATATAAAAAGGTATTGTGCTAAAAATCATTAGAAGCTTCAAAATACCAGTTAAAGTCACAGTACCGGCTCTAAAGGTAATAGTCCTTTAGTTAGAGGAATGCTTAATTATAAGGTTCTTTATGATTTTCATCAGAGCGTTAACTTAGCCTTAGCCAGCAGTTGAAATTCCTAATGCTCCTGTATCCAGGAGTATACCATAAAATGTATCCGCTATATATCTTATATCTATAAGATACATGTGTTATTAAGGTTATTTATTAGTATTATAGTTGTAGGGGTCTTTAAGAAATAAGGCATGTTTAAAAGCATTATTCTGCAAGAAGTTTACAGTTAATTGGGAAAAGAGTGGGGGATTTGGTGCTTACATAAAGAATACTATAAAAGAGAGAGTATTATAAGCCTCTTTATTATCTGGTTCCTTTTTTTCATTAGTAGTAAGGAAAGCGGCGTTCTAAGCGGCTTTTTTGTGTTCATCCTTACTACTATTATTAGTAATAGTAAGTTGGGCTATTTTGCCTTTATAGGCCTGTAGGAATACATAGTATTGGCATTTGGAGGGTGGTTTTTAGTGTTTTCTGTTATTCTACTAAGTTACTTTTGCTTTCTTTTGCTTAGAAGCAGGATGGTTAGTTAACTAGTATTCTTCTTTACAGCAGATAAAGCATTTCTTTAAGCTCGCTCTGGCTTAAGGTTTTTTACAATATATAGCTTGTAAATAGCGTCGGTCTGTAAACATTACTGTGTTAGTGTTTTAGTCTATAGACTAGGCAATAAGGGCAGTTGAATTGTTGTTAGTAGTTATTAGTAACTAACTTGTAGAGGTTAGTGGTATGTCTATTGCTAAGAGGTAATTTCGAAGATTACTAATAAATCCTTTAAAGGTTGGCACATTTCTAAATTTAGCATTGTAAAAATCGTTGTTATTTTCTATTGCTTGTCGTACTTAATAAAGAAGAATTGTATCTTGTTTAAGAGGGTTATAAAGGCCATTAAATATCTTCATAAGTCGGTTAAGAAGAATTTCTAAGTATTCTGACTTATTCTTTATTAGATGTTTTATAATAATGTAGTGAAGGCATAGATTAGCAAATTATGTTTTATAAAAGCTCTTATTCTTAGGTGTTTTAAAGTGATTCCTAATGTTCTAAGTCATCTCCTTAAATAGAATTATCTTTACTCTAAAGTATTTAAGGAAGTATATATAAGCTTTACCTTAAAGCATAATAGGGAAGGCTTTTAGGTAAAGTAAGAGGGAAACTCCTGCTTAAGAACATTTCTTTTTAAAATGTAGTAACTTCTTATTAATAAAGTCGTATACTTCTCTAGAATATTATTCTTCTTTCTAGTAAAGTCTCTTAAAAGTATTAAGGGCTTTTCAATTACTATTAGAAAGTATTCCAGTTAGGGTTTATGGTTCTAAGGGAGGGTCTTTAGTTAAATAAAAATCTTTATTATTAGAGTTCTTGTTATTAGAAAGTTTAAGTTGTTAAATCTCTTCTCCTTTCCTAGTTACTTTTTCTAGCAAAGGTTTGTATTCTGTGTTAGGGTTAATGTTTAAGATATTAATAAGATCTTTAGAGATGTTTAATCTCGATCCTCTAGCTGTTTTGACACTATTGTTATTAAGGTAATCACAAAGGGTATACTTAAGGTTGTTGTTAATTTTATTAAAAGTATCCTTTGTCTAATTTTCATAATCTTGCTAGAAGTTAATAAGGAGATTGTGCCCTTTTCCTTCGTTAAGAATGTAGTAGTTAATTATATATGTAATACGGTTATTAATCTGTTGTTCAGTAGCTATATTAACATTAATATTATTAACTAACTTAGTCTAATTAAAGGATAGAATTAGATAGTGCTTATAAAGTTTTTAGGGTAGGGTGCTCTTCAGAAGTTCTCTTCTATAGACATCCTTTTAGAGTTATTCATTAAAATCATCCATTTTTCCTTAGCTTAAAGACATTTTAGTATTTTAGGCTTTGTGTTTAGTACTAATTAAAGCAGTTAGTATTGGTTCTCCGTAAATAACAGTAAAGATCTGGTTTTAATTGTAAATAAGTAACAGTTAATAATAAGGGAGAAGATCCATAAGAGTTAAGTCTTCTTATAATTATAGACGATTTAACAGTTAACGATTTAAAGAAATAATCCTTTAGTTAGCATAACATTAGAATTTCTTATAGTTATGTAAGTAAAAGCGTTCGGACAAGTCTCTTCTAGGTATAACCTAATAAATCTGTGGTTATTAGCAACCACTAATTAGTATTAGTAGCGCTCAGGTTACAAGTATACTGCAGCATAAATATAGGGGGGGGTTTAATATTTAATTCATTTATGTCTCTAAAAGAGGGGAAGAAGCAGGCTATAATACAGAGGTATAGTGTTATAGCCACGGTACGGCCCTAGGTTACATAACCTGTAATCCAGCCAATCAGGGTGCGTGCATTCTGTGTACAACCTATAATTCCTGGTTAATGCGGCGTATCCCTTCCATCATCCATACGAGCGATTCCGACAGTAGGCTTTTACTATTCCTTTAGTCTTTTCCTAGTAATAGGACTTCTATTGCTCCTTTATTTCTTAATATAAATTGTGGCGTTTTCTGTTTACTATGTTAAGATATTTGTTATACTTTATGCCCTTAGTAGGATCTAGGCATAGCTTCTTTAGCTTAGGATATAATTTTATCCTAAAGCACACTAGAAGCTGTAGATCTATTGTCTCTTTATTTGCTCTAGCGTACTAAAAGATTTAAGCTGTAAAGTCCTAAATAAAGACACTATTTATAATATCTTCTTAGGTATACTTAGCCTGCTTAAGCTTTATTACTATATCCTCTATTCTTATATAGAATTCTTCTTATACTACCTTAATAATACTATTAATGCTAGTGAAAATCCATTCCTTTTTAGATTTATTTAAGTGTTATTAGTACTAGGTTATTGCTTCTTTACGGAATAGTTACCAGATATTATAAAGTAACACCTCCTTCTGATTTAGTAGTGCTCTAGATAGGTGTTTTTTTACTGCTTAAATCTAAAGCTTAGGGTCTAAAAAGACAGTGGTTTTTCCTTTATAAGATATAAATTTATTACCTGTATCTACTATATCTGGTTTCGGGTCCAGGAGTCTAATATCCTAAATCTTCTAGGTTAAACTTACTAACCCTTTCTCTTTAGGAGCCCTTTTAGGCTTAGAATCCTATTCTAAATTATATTCTAGTTAGAAGGTATTCTGTTCTTAGTATCCTAGTATTTGGCTTAGCTGGTTATTATAAGGCTCTTTAGTATAGCAGTAACTATCTCTATAACCACCCGCTTTATTACTATAACTATCTGCTTTATAGCTATATTTACTTTCTTATTATAAGAAAGTTAGAGGTGGATTTATATGTTATCCTATGTTGCTATTTCCGGAAGGTCCTTCTATATACCTGTTACCTTATTATATAAGTAGATATAGTAGTATCTAGGAGTATTAGTATTATTAAGCGCTAGTATAGTATGTTTCCCTCTGTTTATAACCTTTATGCTCCTTAGAGTCTTATCTTTACTGCTAGTATTTTATTATTAGTAGGTTATAATTTTACACGTCCCTTAACAGAAAACCTTATTAAGATGCCAATATTATTACTTAAGGATTTGGAGGAGCACCTCCTTATCCAACGTTTAATAAACTAAATATTTATGTGTCCCTAGGGGGAAAACCTTATTAGGGTGCTGATATTGTTACCTAAGGATTTAATAAAGCGCCTCCTTATCCGGCGGTCAGTTTATGCTATAGAAATCCTGCTTATTATAAAGACTTATGTCTCTTTATAGGGGGAAACCGTTAATTATGGACTAAAACTGCGCAAGGTAGGTTAAAAGAGGTCCTAGTATTATTATATTAACTAGTATATTTAAACTCCTATTGTAATTTAGGTGAATCCTAATTATATAGTAAGAGGTCTATTACTTTTAGTTAGTAAGATTTGCTTATACTAGCGTGTCCTTATATAAGCCCTATTGCTTCTCTTAAGTTGCTTATCTTAATTAGGTAGTCTTAAGACCTTGTTAGCTTAGGTATTATACCTGTTATTTTACCCCTTTACTAACCGGAGTTATAGCTAATTTACTCTAGTAGGGTAGGTCCGGTTTACTGCGGGTTTAGCTACTAAGTTATATTATCTCCTGTTATTGTTGCTTTAAATGGTTCTTATATAATTAGTGCTATATTCAACTGCTAGTCCTAGCGATCTGTCTATATCTGGTTTATAAAGGCTGTTATAATTCGGTTTAACTCCTTTATTTGCAAAGTAAGGCCAACTAGAGTGTTTAAGATGTTATCTTAAGTTTCTATTATCCATTATTAGAAGTCTGTTTTTATAAGGTAAGCAAGGTTTTCTTTGATTTATTTCTATAACTTTTACATTGCCCTTATTACTTTATACACTTCCTCCTGTGTTTTAGCTGCTCTCTTAATACTTTATAGGATTTTATAAGCTAAGGTTTTGCTAATAGTATTCTTAGTTTCGGGTTCTAGCTTATGCCCTGCTATAATATTAAATGCTTCCTTAGTATCTATTAATTCCTAGTATACTTATCTCCCTTTACTAGTTTTAGGGGGTTATAAGTCCTTAGGAGATTATAACTTTCTAGTTAACTGCTTTTTCTCTCTTTTAGGTATAATAGGATTCTCTGTTATTAGAGGACCTCTTATCCCTTATATGGTGTTATTTATTGTCTTATTTATATTAGTTAAATCTTTAGGTATTATAAATACTCCTGCATGTATTAATATATTATGGTTTCTTATCTCTCTATAGTTTCTATTATCCTAAAAGTCTAGGTAGGTAGAAGACTTATAGTAAACTAACTTATTGCTTTCTAAGAATTCTTTGCTTAATACTAGATTCTGCTTTAGTAGTAATGTAAGTTATATAATAATAGCTGGTTGTTTCTGTTGTCTTCTACTAAATAAAGCTGTTTCTTATGTCTTATTGCCTCCTAAGGTCTCCTTAGGGTTATTATCAGGATTAGAACTAGAAACTATAGTTAGAATAATGTCCCTAACGCTTAATGGTTCTGTAAGTTAAGAAGCCTCTGGTTCTTTAATAGGTATAATAGTAAGCAAGGTTTCTAGCTTTTTAAGAGGTATTACTATAGTTAAAGTCTTTAGTTCTGTAAGAGGTACAGTCCTAGGCAGGGTGGTTCTAATCCTTAATAATGTTGCCTTAGGTTTAGTTATTAATGGTTTAAAAAGCCCTTCCTTCTTAGCCTTTTTTATTATTTATTGTGCTAGAATCAGCTCTTCCCTAAATTATAAGTAATGTATAGGGACTAGGTTAACTAGTTGTAGTGGTTCTAAGGTCTAGTAAATCTTTCCTTTATGGAATTTGTAACTTCTTAGGCAGGAAAAGTCCTTAACCTTGTTATTAGTGGTTACTAGTCTTCCTTTAGGACTAAAAGGGTTAGGATTCTACTTAAGGTATTTATAAAGATTATAAACACAATAAAGCTCTCCCTTAGTAATTGTTATAGTGTGCGGTTAGTGGTTGTCTAATTCCTAGCGCTAACTTATTAATTCAGATATAAGTTCTGTTAAATCCTTCTTACCTCTTAGCTTATAGCCTTACTATAGGTAGTAAATCTAATGTTTTAGTACACTGCCTTGCTTATTAATAATAATAACCCTAACTCTTTAGCTATTATAGCCTTACTAGTTAGGACCTAGCAATCTAGTAATTTAACTTAATACGTCTTATTAACTAAAAGCAGTAAGTCCTTAATTTTTAGTTAAAACCTTATACGAAGGATGCAAGCAATTGCTATTAGTTGTTATATGGTGGTATTATTATATAGTTAGTTAAAAGCAACTATAAAGCTGTTATTAACATTATTATAAAGGGGTTATTAAACGCACCTATATATACTACTATTAAGTCATATAGTTAAGTGCATTCTGTGTAAGTTGTTGTTATTATTAAGTCTTACTAGCTACATGACGAATCCGTCCTATATAGGTGGGGATCCGACATCGCGGATTGTCCCGTAACAATTGCCTTTAAACCCTTTCTTAACCTTAATATTATATATCTGCCATACCTTATAAAGCTCCTTAGCTAACCTATACTACTAAAGTTACCTAGTTAAGAGCACCCACTTTATAATATTTAGTGCTAGCTTTTTATTATTAAGTGCTGCCCTAAGCTCCTATAGGTTTCTTATTATAGGCACTACTAGGATCGGCCTTAGATAGTTATGTTTTAAGTAGAAAAGAATAAAGTAATAAATATCCTTATCTCCTTCCTAGTATTAATATATTAGTAATATTACCTTAGGTACCTATTTATTATAAAGGAAGGCATTTAGCCTTATTTTCTCTATTTAAAGCTATACTAAGGCTATAGATTTATACTTTAGTAAGCTATTATAAAGCCTTACTATCTTTTTTATACTCTTAAAGTTAGGTTCCTTATTTATTACTATTACTTTTGCCTGTTCTCTTCTTACTTAAGCCTTATGCCTTTACTATATCCACTATTTTTCCTACTCTCTCTCTAATTTCTACCTAGCTATAAGACTATTAAGGAGGGAGGGGGGGGGCATTAGGAAATGCCTTATAGTAATTACATTAGCAGCCTCTTACTTAGTATTATAGCTATAAAGCTATTAAATTATATACCTATTATATTTTCTTGCTTATATTACTATCCTTAAGTCTTTAGTAGAATTATTACTTAATGTAATTAAGGTATAAATCCACTAGTAGTACTATTGCTTTTATCTTTAAGAGTGTTACTAGTATTACCTTATATACCCCTATAACCCGCCTTAAGTATTTATTTTATTCCCTTATAAATACCTTTATTACCCCTTATACTACCCCTTTTAACTTATTATAAGTATAGTATATCCTAGCTTTATAGGCTATTATGCTTCTTATTACCTGATGGTTTCACAGGGTGCGATATGCTGCAGCAGTAACGCGGGGGGGGTAACAAAGGTCTGATTTCTATTATGATTCTTGTAATTATCTAAAGGAAAAAGAGGGGGACGATGCAGAAGTATGGTGTTATGGCCACAGTACTACCCTAGGTTATATAACATAGTAATCCAGCCAATTAGGGCACGTGCATTGTGTGTATAACCTATAATTCCCGGTTACTATTGTATATCCCTTCCATTCTTAAGACAAGCAATTCTAATACTTATAAACTCTCTATTTATTAAAAAAGAGAAATC
>AFQZ01000488.1:0-36190 GCA_000222935.2 Aciculosporium take MAFF-241224
AAAAGGAGGATTTAATGCGGCCTTTTATTATTATACAGAGAGAGGTCCGCCGGAGGGACATTTGGAAGGCGGAATGATTGATGAGCGTCTTTTATGCCATGGCAGGGGGTATCCGGCGGAGGGAAAGCATATACAGGAATGCCTCCTACGGGTCTCTTGCACAGAAAGAATCAAAAGTTTTCCGTCTAGTGCACGGGATATGAATGTGTGAGCCGAGGCGGATTACTTGATTACCTGGTGAAAGCGACGCTTTTGCCTGGCTCTGTGGTGCCGATAAACTGGGCGGCCATATGGATCCGCTATGTTCTTTGGCGGGCGACATTGCGGGGCGTGGGAATCCGACCGCGGGTGTGGTGTTGGGATCTCGACAGAGGCGTTGGCGGGGAGCCTGCGAGAAAGGGGGATGTGCTGGTCCACCTGACGTGTCACATCGTGTTTCGAACAAAAAGGGGGGCGTTGAACCAAGAGAGCGTGGACATGGGTTGGTGAGAAATGGCGGAGAGACACGAGAAGAAGATGCTCTGGCTTAGACCACAAGAGATGCGAGTGCAACATCAAGGTGAGCGGGTGTGTT
Source organism: Aciculosporium take MAFF-241224 (assembly GCA_000222935.2). Taxonomy (NCBI): domain Eukaryota; kingdom Fungi; phylum Ascomycota; class Sordariomycetes; order Hypocreales; family Clavicipitaceae; genus Aciculosporium; species Aciculosporium take. Next base: position 575 of record AFQZ01000488.1, read on the forward strand.
TGATAAGGCGCTGGCACGATATGAATTCCAAAAGTGCTCCAAGGGATGCGAATTTCCAAAACGCGTCCCTGGTGAAGAAAAGGCCGCAACGAAGACACATGACAAGCCGGCCTCACAAAGCACAGCAGCCGTCTCATGAGCAGGCCTCCCCCACCGGCTTGCGCCGCTTCCGCACCCCCTCCAACATGATGACGCGCAGCCCGTCGGCGCTGAGGGCCACCACCCCCGGTTCCACCTGCATGTCGAAGGGAGCGACGTCCACCATGTCCCGGATGTTCCTCTCGGCGAACTCACTCGCGACCTCAATCATGGCCGTCCTCGACGCGTGGTCCTACCCCGACTTGATAAACAGCACAATGACCTGCGACAGCGGCGCCCGGTGAAAGTCCAGAGAATTGGCGTTCCTCACAAAAACATGCACATCCTCCACGGGGACCGCGTTGCCAATGACCGTCACGATGATGGGCCGGACGGGCATCCTGCCGTACCTGGCCATGCGCAGCCGCTGCATGTAGTGCCAAAAGATGTTGGAGACGGTACAGTTGGCTCGCCGCGGCCGCGGCTGCGGAGAGTCGCCCGGCTTTTCGCGTCGCCTCCTCGCCTCCTGGAACAGCGAGCAGACGGCGTCGGAATCCCGCAGGTCGTAGTACCCACAGGGGGCCCTTTCGTCGGCCGTCTCGGCGCCGGAGTCGTGGCGCATAAAGTAGAGGTCGATGGCGGCCTGGTTGCGTTCAACGTACTTGCTCGTGAAGCTGACGACGGCGACGGCCGCGTCCCGGAAGCGCGCGTCTGATGTGGACGGCGAGTCGTCGACGACGAAGATGGTGTCGTACCCGGTGAGGAGGTCTCGGATATGGGGGTCGTCGGGGGGGGTGGTGGACAGGGAGGCGCGTCGGGGGGGGTTGCGCCGGGGGGCGTGCTCATCCGGTGGAGGAGGGGCTTTGAAAAAAAGAAGAGAAAAAGAAGGAAAAAAAAACCAGAGATGGATGCATGTACAGCGTCAGTCTGCCGCCACTCATCTTGCCATGCCTGGGGTCTTTTGCCGTGACTGACATTTTGATGGCTGGGGCGCCGCATCGGAAGACGGAGAGGAGGCAGGGCGAGAGGATGCCGCTGCCACCGCCGCCGTCGCTGCTCGCTGAGTTTGTACCGTCTTGGCGTTTCGGATCATGGCATCTCGACGCAAAGACATGATGGTTTCCCTTTCTGTAAAGCATACATGGCTGAAGATGCAGGTATATGCAAAAGCTCCGAGGCCGCTCAAAGAATGCAGTGCATGCAAACCCCTGTGGCGCGGCAATCACCTAGACGAGAGCCGCTCGAGTTTTTCTGGGCGCGGGTCGTGTTTGTTCCTTCTCCAGGTGGAGGGACCGAGCGAGTCTCTGCTCTGCTGTACGTCCCTTGGCTCTTCCTGTCGGCCATGGTCCATCCATCTTGACCATTGCTACTCTTTGCTCCAGAGTTCTTTCCCTATATTGTGTGCACATCTCGCTCTTCGGCCGAGGCGGGGCTTCACCGACGAAAGGCGTGCTTTTTCCCCGCTGCACATGCCCTTGAACTCTATTCGGGCATGGACCGTGGTCCATCCATGCTGACCATGACCAGTGCTACTCCTTCCTCCAAAGTTCTTTGCCTATATTGTCTTCCTATCTCGCTCTTGCGGCAAAGCGGATCTTGGACCGACGCAGGGTGCAACGGTGTTGTGCAGTCCTTGCGCTCCGAGACGGGCAAGCCGTTCTTGGCCTGGGTTCACCGTTTGTTGTGCGCGGCGGCAGGTCCACGATGTCATGAAATCTGCGTCGCCAACGGCGTCGAGGTATTTGGTGTGTAACGCGGCAGCAGTCGAGACGCAACAGCCGAGCTGGCAGCATGCCGTAGGCTAGAACCCGACAGTGCGCAGCATGGTGGCACCTGGTAGGTAGCTACGACGATGATCAAGTCCCAAAAGACAGTAAAAATGCCATGTGTCTCCAGGCTGGCTGGAATCCTGCATTCTTCATGACGGCTTTGCGCAAATGTCGTCGACTGTTTGCTTCCCTCCAGTTTAGCCGTTGTAGGTCCGGCACAACGCCACAGGACGGGATCCGCTTCTGCCCCACTTTACCATGGCACCCCTGCCATGGACATCCCCAAAGGCTGGTGGCATTTTTTTTTTTTTAAAAAAAAAACCTCCATCCTCGAACCACGCTTGGCAAAGTCAGGGTGGCAAAACCACAACGGTGCGCGCAACATGAGAGTCGATCCGTGCTATTTCTGCGGTCGTCCGACCTTTCCCAGCAAGGGAATAGTATTCAACCGCAATGATGGTATGTCTCCCTTTCCCTCCGCTAGTTTTCCGCCTCTCGAACGCACCGAGCCTGACGACGATGACTTGTTGCAACAGGACGATCATTCAGATTTTGGTACGAACCCTCGTGTTCCTTCACGCCACCACGCTTCTGCACAAAAATTGCCCGCGCGCTAACATGGTTACGCTCCCCCTCAGCCGGAGCAAATGCCACAAAAACTTCAAGCACCGGCGAAACCCCAACAAGCTCAAGTGGACCAAGGCCTCCCGCATCAAGGCCGGCAAGGAGATGACGGTCGACAGCACGCTCCTCTTCGGGGCCCGCCGCAACGTCCCCGTCCGTTACAACCGCGATCTTGTGCAAAAGACGATCCAGGCCATGGCGCGCGTCAGCGAGATCAGGGCACGCCGCGAGCGCGCCTTTTACAAGAAGCGCATGGTTGGCAAGCGCGCGAGGGAGCTCGCCCAGGCGCGGAAACTGGTGGCCGAAAACCAGCATCTGCTGCCGCGCATGCGCGGGAGCGAGCTGCGTCGTCTCAGGGAGGAGGCCGCCGCCGCGGTCGAGGACGGCGATGTCGCGATGGATGTGGATGTGGAGCAAGATGTGCGCGTTGCGAAGCGGAAGACGCAGGTGTTTGGCGGGGAACAGAGGAGGTTGAAGGTGCGGGCGAATGGGGATATGGACATGGCGCAGGAGTGATGAATTCTGGTCTTTTTCTTGCATTTTGTTTCGCAGTCGGTCGGTCGGTCGGTCGGTTGGTTCTGTTCTGTTGCGCAACGTTATGAGCATCATGATTACTTTGGGCTGTTCTGTTCACCACCCGGGGTTTTGCTCGACTCGTTTCTATGTGCTGGCGGGTAGATGAGATGGGATGGTCGGCTTCTCCAATAGAGGTGCTTTTGACGTCTGAGTCGTCCTGTGGCAAGGGCTGGCGCGCCATGTTTGGTTTGTCGCCATGGTGAGCCAATACGACGGGGACCGAATGACGAGAAATGGTCGTCCTGGCGGCAGCTTTATTCGTCGGGAAAGGCGGATGCCGTTTTTCCTTTCAGAGGTTGCGTCTCGTCGCCGAGACATGGTCGCCCTTTGCATGGTCTGCCAAGCGGAGGAGGGTCGTGTGCCTAAACTACCCATGTCAAAACAGTGTTGCCTTTTTTTGTTCTCTTCATCTGCCTGGCATCTGATGACAAGATTACCTACGCAGTACAGGTGGATCACGGCGGCCGTCAAAACCTGGCCGCTCTCGATGCGTCCGGCACATACACATGCATGTACATCCCAGCTCCCTCCCACATCCAAGCACTCAAATCTACCATGCAACCATTGTCGCCAGCCACGCCTACCGCCGCACGTGGTCCATTATGGATCGGGGCCCCCTCCGCCGTGGTATCCTCCGCCGTGGTATCCTCCGCCGTGGTATCCTCCGCCGGGGCAATGAAACGAGCCAAGACGTTTGTCCGTCCGTGGCCGGATGCCCCGAGGCGACAAGGACCAGGACCGCATCCTCTCGTCCGACGGCGCACGTCAAGACCCTACGCCAACGGCTCCAGCTCGAACGGATTGACGCATCCGCGGCCGTGGGCGCCCTCCTCTCCGCCGGCCAAGATCCGAAACGCGCCCAACAACGACACCTCCTTTCTCAAGATGCTCGCCCCCCCCCCCCGACAGACCTGGTCCCGCTCAAGGACATTCTGTCGCGGACCCATCGCCCTCACTTGTGTCGGAGAGAAGGAAGGAAGGAAAAGTGCCCCCAATCCTGTCCCTCTCGGAAACCTGCGCCCATGGCGGCGCATGGCAGCACATTCTCTTCCTCCTCGTCGACGCGTCCAGGTCATCAACGGGATCCGCACCCGTTCCCATCACATCTCTTGTCTGGGAAATCTGTGTCAGAGGCCGCGCCACCAGGAATATGCCTTGTCCCGTTCCCGTCCCGTTCTCTGTCATCTTTTCAGAAACACGACTGGCTGATTGGAACCAAATGAGGGCCTCCCCGCCAGCAGTCGCCCGTCCGTCCGCGCACACCCAGGCAGCACCGCCGCCCCAAGCCGCGGCCGCGGCGTCCTCCTTCCGTCTCGTCGAGGAGACGCACGAAGCGGACGCGCCCCCCGCTGACGTGAAGCGTCTTGTTGACAAGCAGCAGCTTGTCCCATCGGGCACCGCAATGCATCATCTCCCGGGGGGGGGGGGCAACCTTCCAGCAGCACGCACGAATCGGCAGAGCGAGACGTTTTGAATCGGCAAAGCGAGACGTTTTGAATCAGCAAAGCGAGACGTTCCGCTTCGCGTCATCTCGCAGCCTTCCACGTTCCGGTGGAATAAAACAATGCCTTTGGTTCGTGTCGATTGGTGTGCAGCGGTGGCGCGGCCGTTTTCGTTGCGCGCACGCATCTAGATGGCGGTGGGGGCTGATCCACAACCATGTGTGGTGAATTGTATTGACTGACCAATTGACCATACAGACAGGTCAAAGGGGGGATGCACATCCCTCATGGGTGTGCTGTGCAACTTTGCCCTGTGTGCCTTGAATCCTCAACAAATTGGCGACACGGACGTCGTGGCCCCGCAAAAGGTACCTGAACGAGGTTTGGTACACAAACACACACACGTGCGCAGATCGCGGCGGACCACGGCCCTGCCCGCCGTCTGGGGAATCCCTGCCGGGTCCACAAATGCCGGGTCTTGGCGTTGACCTGCTTCCCTCTTGCGGGACACATTCATCAACGGAGGGCCGTGGATACGGTCTTGAAAATAGTCGACTTGATGGGCCCGGTCGGCAAGAATACTGTGCAGCAGCTCTTGTGCAACATCTGAATATAGACAATTTACCGTCATGTACATCGCGAAGCTGGAAGACTTGGCAAGTGCAAGGGCCGGGGGTCGTTGCACAACGGCCAGCAGCAGTGTTACGTGACGGATGGTCACGTGTTTGGCACTGTCACCACTTCAGAGGTCATGAAGAACCCGTCCGTCATGCGTCGCAAAACAACAGCCAGTCCCTGGTACATGTGCGCAAATGCGTTGCAGGATTCCTGTCGCGTCATCTTGGTTTGCATCCGTCCGGCTGCATGTAGGTACCGCGAGCGGCCGAACTGCCATGGCGGGCAGCATCCGCCGCAGGCGGGAGCTCGCCGCAGGCGGCCCCCGGCAGGGCCCCCCGGAGGGGATACCAGCACAGGCAGGACTACCGACATGCAAACTCCTTGCGCACAGAACATCAAGGGGTGTCGGCATGGTATTGTTCAACGTCAAGACATAAGCCGGGGCGCAATCCGACGCTCTGCCTGCCGCTGCGATGCCGACATGTTCGCCCCAGCGCACGGCTGCAAGGCCGCACACTGCGCTCTACAACAGGTCCTCGAGCCGCCTGACCCCGGCGCGAGCACACCCGGCTGGCCACAATGGGTCATGTAGAGCTCACAATTTCCGACGTCATGGCCCTCCCATCTTCGTTGCCCAGAAACGAGCCTTTTGCGCAGTCATTAGGTTGGGCCCACAAAAGAACTCTACTCAACACACACTCCGGCGGCAGCAACGAGCGCGAGTTTCGCGGCCCCGAACAGAGGCGAGGCGGACCATTCCCGTTGCATTCCATCCATGGTCCGATCCCAAGGCATCTTGGTGCACGAGTCTGCATAATCTTCGGTGTGATGAGGTGACCATGAGTAAACAGGAACGGTGTCGACGATTCTTTGAGAAACTGCAGGCCGTAAACATCCAAGAGACGATATTGGACAGGTTCATGTTTCTGTCGTTGTTCATACTGCATTGCCGCGTCAACTTTTCGAACCGGTTCCTCGAAGCGTACGTCAGCAAGACGTTGAGCTATCTCGGACTGGAGACACACGACCAAGGGCTGCTGGTGGACCTTTTGAAGAAAGGAAAAGATGTTTTCGTGTCGTGCGAGATCAAGCAGCCGGGTGCCTCTGTCAAGCAAGGCAGCAACAGATGGGTTTCCTTGCAATCGTGGCTTTGTGATAACATGGGGCACATCGCCTTCTGGAAACTCTCCACAGACCCTCTTGTCCAGGGCAGGCCGACGAAGCACGAACAAGGCGAGCTCAACGCCAAGTTCAAGAGTCTGTCTCTGAAACTACTTGTCTGGCATCGGGACCTTTTTTTTTTTAGCATGAGGGAAGTTTTGAGCATGATGGGAGGCCTAGAAGTTCGTCAGATCGACATTGCAACAAGAGCCCCATAGCTGAACTTGTCTCGCATCATGACATGGCAGCTCCCTCATCATTTGACGCCGATCGGTGCCAGGGTTTCGCGTCTCGGACTACAACCCAGGTGGATGCCAATATGCATGGAGGTATAGGCTTCCCGACGCCGTCCGACATGGCGCGGTTGCCGAGTCGGTACGCCTCTCCATCTGCGCTACCAGGTTTTGACTGGGTTGGCGAGAGCCCAGAGTCTGAAAGAGCTGTTGTAGGCGATGGGATTCAGATTAGCCTCCTCCACCTCCCCGGGAGCCAATCTCACCATACAGACCCTCATCATCCGACCATGGGCTTAGCAAGCTTCGAGTGCTCTGCCAGCCAACTCATGGATATGAGCAATTTCATCTCGTCAGATCCACAAGATCAGCAGGCCAACTTTCCATTCGATGAATGAGATTTTCAAGGCCATCAGCCCTTTAGTGACCATGATGCGCTGCTGGGACAGGGCGGCATAGCCATTGCGCGTCAAAGCCCGTGACGGGCAGCTCCAAGTTCGGATTTCGATACGAGTCCAAGCATTCGGCTTCGTTTAGCGCCACGGGTACGTCCTTGACGACATATGCGCAAGCGCCTAGGTAGCGCCCCGGCTTCGGCCTAGGCGTCAGTGCTAAGTAGCCGATTGATCAATAGCAAATACGGCATCTTTCCCAGCCCAACTTGCAGCTTTACCTCACCCTCAAGCGACAGCTTCTTGCCCACCTCCAGCTCGCAACGGGATAAATCGTTCTCGGCAAAGCAGCCCTGGCTAGTACAGACCGGGATCAATTCGCTCGTCAAGTCCATGGACCAAGTCCTCGTCATGCGGAACATGGTCGCCTGTTTACCCTGTCGAGAATCAGCTAGCTGAACGCGTTAACTGACGACCAGGAAACCCTACCTTTGGTATCAGAGGCAAGATGAGGCAAGTTAGACCGGGATCATCACACTGCTCTACGCCGCGGAACCTTGCCACCCATCGCGCCAACGCATTATTGTTCAGCCAGGTGTTCAAATTCTTCACAACCTGTCGCTCAAGTTCATCGAGATGTTGCTCTCGTATCTGGATCTGCTCCTTCTTTATACTCGCGGGACTCGTGGAGAAGCATCGATCGGGTGGTGGAGCTCAGCTGGCATTTTAAACGATGTAGATGAGAAGCAAAAAATAAACTTGACCCATCGCCATGGCCTTGGGCGTGGGCGGGGTTCGTCCCTGCCCCCCAGCCCCACGATAAAGGAAGGACATCACGTGCCCCATCGGCGAGACCAAGCGTCGGGTGTCATCGGGCACCCAACGTTTGTGCCAAGTCTGAAGAACTTCACGTGACCTCCACAAACGCCCGCCTTTGCTAACGCCTCTTATGTACTGTCAAGGTCTCTTTAGCATCTCTGAGAGATGCAAATTTGCGGTAGGAAAAGGTCTTCTATGATATCAGGAATAGCTTTAACGATGAAAGAAACCAACGTGTTATGTAGGCGGCGTGTTGTTAGCGTATTGTTATTTGTGATGTAGAGTTGCTGGCGCGCCTGATACCAGCCAAGTCACTCACCCAGCCACAAATGGGGTGCCGAATACACAAATGCGGGGTGCCCGGTACTGCACCCGACTTCAAACGACGACCTACCCTATCGAGCATAAATTAAAGTGGCGGCATCTGGTTGAATCACAAGGCAGCCAGCCGCACACGCAGTCCTGGTGATTCTCAAACCGAAATCCGATTAAGTAGCAAACCCGTACTCGCGCCTCGAAATAGTACTCCGTGACACTACAGACAAGGGCAGAACGCCAGCCTGCCTCCAGGCTCCACCAGCCGTCGTAACAAGGAGGCTTAGCCGATGACAAAGTCAGAAGACAACTCATAGTCAACATTGCGCAACTTCACAACGGAAATTCCGACCCTGCCTTCCGCAATAAGCATATCCAAATATATACCTCATTTATCCCCCTCACAACCACATACGACCATACCTACTAGAGAACTCGGGATCCCGTCCGCTCTCCCATAGATAAGCTAGTAAGGGGCAGATTAGTAGTTGGGTCGGTGACGACCAGCGAACACCGGCTGTTGTATGTTTTTGTTAGCTTTTGGTTTTTTTTTTGCCAGCCGCTTTAACAAGCGACGAACCCGCATGTCAATTCGCACGTCGTGATCACGCCTAGTATCAATGCTACGCATATAGGAATCCGTGTCTAAAATATTCAAGCCGCAATGCATTCTGCTCACTCATGCCATTCTTCACCACTGTGCACCGCGTTCGTGCCTCCTTGGCGGTCAATCCACCTCCTCAACCCATGTCCAGAGACAAACCCGTCTCGCTGAAACGTTCATCTCAATCACGTCAATTGCATCATTGTCTGCAGCCTCGCATTCCTTCTCCTAGCACCACCACCAGCCTATTCCGCCGCCTTCCTGTGCCTACGCAACCGTTAGTCATTCGCTCGGATAACCTGTGACAAGGGAAACATACTTGGTGACAACTCTCTCGATGCCGTCCAATCCCATGCGCAGCACGTCCATCCTTGGGCCGTATGAGAAACGCACAAAGTGGTGACACGGGCTGTCAAAGAGGTCCCGACGTCTTGACGGGTTCAGGTCAAAGAAGATGCCGGGCACCACAATCACCTTTTCCTCGAGACATGCCTGGAAGAAGTTGAGACCGTCTGCAATGCTCTCTGGCAGTCCCTCGAGGTTCAACCACCTGGTCCTGTCAGTTTTTGTCCACTCTGCTGTGCAATCAGGGCCAACCGGGGCCAACCTACAGGTAAAATGTTGAGTCCGGGACATATTTGATCACAAAACCCATCTCGCGAAGACGACGAACGACGAAATCTCGCTTGTCCTAGTACGAAGAAAGGTCAGCGTCGGTGCCATGTGGGCAAAGGCAGCTTTGTCCTGTCAAGACATACTCGGAAATGGCGCTGCAGATGGACCATCTCGGTTTGGACCAAGGTTGGGTCCAACATGGGAATAGCAGCATCTTGGAACGCGTGGCACGCACCACCATCCAAGTAGCTGCCGCAGGAACCAATACTACGTTCTCGGTTAGTCTCGCACATGAATACAGAGTCGTCTCTGATCTTCCCGCCCAAGGACTTACGCAGAAATGTATTCTAAGAACCCAACCAGTCAGTTTGAAAGTTGCTTTTCAGCATGGTGTTGTTGTCTGCCACGTACCCTTGGGTCCCAGAATCCAGGCAATTCGCCATCCGGGAAGACGGAAGCGCTTGGTCAGGCCGTCAATGATCAAAACATCATCTTCATCAACATCGCCCACATTCTCGGCCGCTGAGATGGTAGTACCATCGCAGTTGCTGGTGTAGTTGTACCCAGAGTAGAACTCGTCGCTGATCAATGTAGCTCGGCCGCGGCAGATGTCCTGAATCTCTGCCAACTCTGGATTGGCCACGACCCGGCCGGTGGGGTTTCGAGGATTCGAGGTCAGGATCACAGAGGTGCCGCGAGAGATTTCCTCGGCAATCTTGTCGGGGTGAATATGGTAGCCATCCTCTTCGGATAGCGGGACGGGAATAGCAGCGAACTAGGTTATTTCCTAGTGTTAGCCCCGAATAAGCAGAAAAAAAAAAGAAAAAAAAAACCATATGCAACGTTGTGAGCAAAGCTCATATAGACATACGTTTTTGAACAAGCTAAGCATTTCATTGTAAGCCGTATAGTCGGGCAAGAAGAAACTGAGATACGAGTTGCCAAGCACAGCGGCGATACGGATGAGCCCGGCTCGACCGCCAGGCACAATGGCGACGTTTTCCCAGGTGTACTGGCTGTCCTTGCCCTTGCGATGCATCTCATTATATAACTTGGCGACAGCCTCTCGCAGCGGCTTGATACCGGCGGTAGGGCCATATTCTCGGGCGGCCACAGAGATATCAATGGTTTCGGGACGCTTGAAGCAGCCGGCAATGTCGTCTTCCACCTCGGGAGCACCCTGGCCTAGGTTGGCCCAGGAATCCTGGTCTTCAAAGAAACCAAGCTCACCGGCGCGCTCCGTGCACCAAATGACGCCGGTGGACGCTCTGCTAGCATCGAGGCCAGCATGGGGAAGGTGACCCTCGTGGGCGTTGCGAAACTGGCGATGGACCTTGGATTGGACCTCTGGATGGCATCGTTAGCATCACATTAGCGAGGACTTGGCGGCTCGCAGGCCGCTGCATATTGTAGTAAAAATCCTCTCCTTCTGGTGGCGTGATCCGGTTCGATACCCAAAGTAACGCGGGATGTGCGGTGCGGTGCGGTGCGGGGGAAGGGGTTGACTTGGTCCTTTGTCTCAAAAAAGGGTCTTGCGCAATAAGCTGCCAAGACTGCGACCTCGAACAGTACAAAAAAGAAGAAGATGTCCATGCCAACGAGAGGCCCGGCGAGAAACGAATGAAATACAATTTTGCGCCTACACAGCGGCCTTGAGAAATGACAAGCCGGGCAAGCTTACCGTTGACACCAGGCTCAGCGTTGCTGAACCGGCGAGCTCGAGGCTTGGGAGCGCCGGTGTGGCGATTAAAGGAGAACTTGCGGCCACCAAACATGGTAATCGAGTAAGGATGTAAGCTTGGGTCGCAAAATAAATGCACTGCTATTCCTGTTTTGCAGATTGGAACGGCCGAGCAGGTAGATTCAGATGAACGGCTCCAGGTCCGGGGGGAGAAGAGAAAGGATAAGGGCCGAAAAAAAAAAAAAAAAAAAGACAAGGAAAAGCAAGGAAAAGCAAGGAAAAACTGCCGCGCGAAAAGTGTCAGCTGTCCGCGTCAACGGTCGTCAATTGAAGTGGGGTATGGGGCCCGACTCTTGCTCTGGTAGCCCAACGGCCGTCAATTTTCGTCTTGTCCTGATTCTTGTTCCAATCCGGTGGGTGCTGAGAAGAAGCAATGTCTCTCGACAGAAAAGACGCCTTTCCGGGAATGGCGGCTAAAGAGGCGGTCAAAATTGGGGGCCGGACCAGACGAAAAGCATCGGTGATGCAGACACGGGCAGGGTTGAGTGAGGTTTGGCCAATGGCGAGGGCGCCTTGGTGAGCCCGTCCAAGACAAATGATGCCGGGATACGAAGAAGAGGCATTTTCTCCCAAGGGTTGACGCCGTCTTGCCGCGTTCCAAGCGATGGAGATGAGCAACCAGACTGGATGGATGGATGTACATGGGTACGAAGAACAACATTGCACAAAGCCGGTGTAGACACAGCGGGGTGGGTGTCTTGTGAATCTGTCAGCTGGGCGTGCAGGTGTCGACAGCTGTCTATGCCTGTAGCTCTCGCGAGTACGACGCCAGATCGGAAACTCGGCACCGCCACCTGCTCGCCTTTCTTCTTCTTCTTTTCTTGCGCGACAGAGAGACATGGGACGCATCCGGTGCGTCCTTGGACCGAATTCAATCCGACATGATCATCCTCACCATGGCCATTATACAAACACCTCTCTTCACACGCAGCGCCGAGCTTGTCGTGAAAGGCCGTGTCCCATCTACCCCTCGATGGCTCCATGGCATGTTGCGTCGCAGCCCGGCTGTTTAGGCGCGTCCATTTGGCGCCGGGCGGCACCACGTACCTCTGCATTCCCCCTTTACCGCAGCAACGTCCCATGCCGTCCTGGAGCGAAGCCTCCATCGCAGCATTTGCTTCTAATGGATCCGACACCAGCGCGGACGAGGACGAGCGAGCTGACCATCCTGATTGTCTGATGGCGCCGCATTCGGAAATGCCTTCCATGTCGTGCATGAAGCTGAAGCTGGTCCGCCGTGTGCGTCGACGCGGCAGAGCCCAGGGGTGCGGCACACCGTGGCGTTTCCCTCAAGAGGGTCTACAGTAAGCTGGTCTGGTCTGACATCATCATGTTGTTATTTCGGCATCATTCCGCTCATGGGGGAGACACATGCTGGCTCTCTTGGGGCATTGTCCTTGTCCCGATGGCGGTGCAAGAAAGAAGAGAAAAAAGAAACCAAGACATGGCTCAGGTATGTTTAGATAAAATGGCATTTGTCGGTGAAAGAGGTTTAGACTGACACAGTGACGTAGCATGACCTTGTGAACGGTAGCAGCCCAGCGCCGCGCCTGTCATCGCCAAGCTGTACCGACTACTTTCCGTCTGTACCGGCACAGCATCTCCTACCATGCGCACATGTGCGCCTCTGTCAGACCTCTCATCTACATGCGCTCAACACGTCTCCACGATGCGGCGGCATCCATCTCCTTCCCCTGAATCTCGTCACGACCCGCGCCTCCGGCCCGGATATGTGGGGCCCACGAATCTTGGCTCGACATGCATCTCTCCACAACCTTGGGCACAGCAGAGACAAGCCTCGCCAGCTAAGCTTCCCGCCAGACACTCAAATGCACACGACGCACTTGCATCAAGATTCTCATACGACCATCGCATGCCTGCAAAATACACGTAAAAAAAAAAAAATACGTCCTCTTGTGACTCACCACCAAACCAACGACCACCAAACCAACGACAACCAAACAACCGCCTTCCTCTTCCTCCCTCCCACGCCGCTTCCCGCCAAACCAGAACAGAACGTTTCCACGACCCAGCCCAGCCTCAAGAGTCACTGCCGGAACTTCCTCGAGAAAGCCACCTCCTTCCCCCTGACCAGTAACCGTCCGGAAGACACATAGACCCCCCGACCAGTAACCGTCGGGAAGACACATAGAGGACAAGATCTCCCGCCAGCATGGCCCTTCACCTTTTGCGTCTCCGTCTCCGCCTCCACCACCCACCCGATTGAATACCCCCCCCCCCCCAGCGCTTACACATCAAAATGCCCTCCCAACAAGCTCCCAACTCCCTTGCCACAACATCCTCCTCCTCTCCCGCAGAAGCAGAACTACCCCAAAGACCCCCAAGGAACTATAGGCAATCCGGGCCCTGCTAACGAAGACCTCGCCACCCGACGGCGTCGAGCTGAGTGGATGGCTCGCAAACTCGGCCTGATTAAAGAATGTGTCTGTTGTTACTGAGTGGAGGGATGGCATGGGATGGGAAACAGGATGGGTCGTGGACTCGGCGTAACTAGATAGAGTAGCCTGTTGTTTCTACGTTTGACAGAGCATTCCTACCAAGAGAGTCACGACGCTTTCCACACGCAGTCATAAACATTGTAGTCGTTTGCTTCGACGGCACAAACACAAAGATGATAAAAACATGTAGTCTCTTCCTTGGCGGCCCTCCAACCCAGGACAGATATAAAGACGGGATTCCTCATGCAGAATAACAAACGCGTAGCTCATGAAAAGACATGTTGCCGCCCCAGAATAGCACGCGGCCACCACCGCCCATACATGCATAGCATGTGACCGTAGGACAGACCAAGCTTGGGACGTGTGAAAAAAGGAAGAAAAAAACGACTAGAAACGCCGCGGCCATTGAAACGCCGGCAATCGGGCAACGACTCATCAGCCGATGCTGCACCGTGGCCGACCCCTTCCCTCCGTACGTGCCGTCATATATAAGGTCTGGGACCCCCTCGTGTTGTATATGTTCAGAATGAAATGATGCAAAAGCACAAAGCACAAAAGACAAAGCCTTGTAATGGTTATTGGTTCTCGTCCTGCACAGGCTCAGCCTCGGCCTCGGTGGTAGAAGACGACCCGGTCGTTGCCTTGGTCCTCTTAGCAGCATGCTTGGTAAAATCCTTCCACAGGGCGGCAATGTCGTCGCTGCCCTCATTCTTCTCCACGAGCAAATTCCTGAGCCACTTGTTTTCCGTCTCCAGCTGCGACACCTTGTTCTCGAGCCCCGTCACCTTCTCCATCATCTCCTTGGCCGACTTCTCGAGCGCCTGCTCCCGCTGCTTCTTCTTGATGCGGAAGCGCGCGCTGGCGGCCGTGTTGCGCCGGCGCTTGTCCTCCTCGGCGGCGAGGCGCGTCTCCTCGAAACTCATGCGCTGGCCGACCGCCGGATCGGGGGCTGCCGCTGCGGGCGTGGGCGCGGCAGAAGCAGAGAGGGCGTCTGGGTGCCTCTTGGGGCCGGCGTGGTCATTGCCTTGGCGGAATTGGGGCTGTTGATGCGGCATCTGGATGTGGGTGGGCTGCAGAGGCTGGAACCCCTGTGCGACGTCTTGGAAGCCGTTCATGGGGGGAGGTGGGGCGGCATAGGTGTCGCTGAAGTCTGTGAAGTTGAAGTCGCCTGTCGCGCGGGGTCAAGGCATGTTAGTTGTGTTTCATCTCGAACATGTGCATTTTCTTTCTTCTTCTTTTGCTTGATCTTCTTCTCTTATTTTTTTCTTCTTGACAGCAACTGCCGAAATAGAGGGTAACAAGAGGCTTCGTCCATGTCTCAGCTTTTCCGACGGCCGAGAATGCTGCATGTCCGGCATCGAGAAAGCCGCCCCAGGCGTGGCAGGTTTCACACGGCAATGCGCCATGCGGGCGGTGCTGCAGGTGCGTCACAGGCGCGTCACAGGCTGCACGCAGACAAATCACGAGGAATTGCGCCATCGCTGGCCATTTGTCATCGAGCGCCGCCCACCCCACCTGCTCCACTTTCAACACATGAACCACTCGACCGAGGTTCACGACCGGGTGGGCATCGGGGAAAACCAGCGTGCGGCGCACAATAACATGTTGGAGGCCAAGGCAAAGGGAGGCAGATGGTGCATATTGTGCGAGTTGTGCATTGAGTGGATGGGAAAGATGATGATGAAGACAAGGTCCTGGGAAACCTCCGCTGGAGGACGCCGCCCGCCGATTGGGCCAAGGCAGAAAATCTCGTAATCCAGCGTGGTGTTGCCACTGGGCACGGCTCGCGAGGAATGTAGATTGACAAGAGAAGGAAAGACGAGACAAGGATGAAAACGGCGGCGAGTCACTCACTTGACATGAAATCCAGGTTGGGCATATCAGCAATGGTCGTCTGCGCGGGAGTCACGTCTCCCGATGCCGTCGACGAGTTGTGCTGCGCCGGTGTCTCGACTTCCATCTTGACGGGCTGGGCCTGGAAGTCGGTGTTCTGCCCCGAGTCAAAGTCGAAGAATTGCGTGTTTGTGAAGAGGGCGAGGTCGTCCTCCATGTTGAAGCCATCCTCGGCACCGGCAGAGGTGGTGTCTTGCGGGCTGATGGTGTTGAGGTCGCGAAGGTAGGCCGACACATTGGGGCCGTGTCGCCCGCTATATGTCGACATTGTGGCGGGGTTGAATTGGGAAGATGTGTGAACTGGCTGGTCTTTTGTGACGGAGACGGACAATCTTGTACTGGCCAGGTCTTGAATTCGTGACGGATGCGAGACGGTTTTTTTTGGGGTTTTTTTTTTTTGTTTTTTTTTTTCAGTGCCGAAAGGTGGCGTGGAAGAACAGGCCAGCGATAGCAGGCGTTGTGCGTCTCGTCTGTGGCAGTCGAAGAAGCGAGAACTGGATTTCGAATTTTCGGTACAGTGGTTCAATGCGTACGGGCACTTGTCGTGCAGTCAATTACGAACTGACCGAGTTCAGATTCGACGTTGGGGTGGTGGCGGTGGTGCTGGTGCTGGTGCTGGTGGTGCTGGTGGTGATGACGGTTCCAAGTTGGACGGAGGCGAGAATCCCGGGGCCGGTGGGTGGATGGATGGGTTACATGTGAGTCGCTGCGGAATTTTGCGTGCAAAAAAACCGGGAAAAGAACCGACCCGACCTTTTGCCATGTCATTAGCAATATTAGGCTCAAGGGGCGTCGCCGTGCGCGGCGAGTTGCTCATGAATCACCGAGTCGGGCCAATGACAGCGACGCACTAGATATGAGGGACCCTGCCACCAATGCCAGTGCCCGGTGCCTGGGTACCCAAATGCACCCAGAGGTCTAACGCCGGGCTTGTTTTGCCCCTGTTGCTGCTGCCTTTTTTTCCTCTCCCTCTATTTTTATGGTGGCGGATCCATGTCTGCGCTCGGGCCACAAGTTTGTCGTCTTGCGAACTGTGATTGGGTGAGAAACTGCCCACATGTACGTACATGCATCACACATCACGACAGATTTTGGTGGCAAAATTGGCAAAGGGAGCCTATTTCACTTGTACTACTTCATCCCATGGTCTATATATATATATACACATATACATATACATATACATATACATATACATATACATATACATATACATATACATATACATATACATATACATATACATATACATATACATATACATATACATATACATATACATATACATATACATATACATATACATATACATATACATATACATATACATATACATATATATATGTATATATATATGTATATATGTACATCATACGACAGTGCTGTGAAATAGGCCTTCCTCTGCCCCTTGTCTTGTGCACAGACGGCCGATCCCGATGATTGTCGTGAGGGGCTTTTCTTGCCGGGGAAGATGAAAAATGATTGTGTAATGACCGGTCCTGCCGTACGCCACCGGCGTCGGGTTATTTGTTACAACTTACTTGGCCGAGAGCGCGGGCGTCACAGACTCACCCGCCACGAGGAGCAGAGTCTGAGAGGCACGCCGTACACATCGTTCCCGATTCGCCAACACAAACAAACCCAGTCTTTCCGAGACTCAACACACACATTCCCTGCCATGCGTAGAGCCATTCCAGGAAAGTCCGACTTTTTCCATCTCCCAGACGTCTAGATCAACCAGAAGCTGGCTTGCTGCAGGTGACGGGAACAGTCTGCATCGACTTTCAGCCAATCAACTTACACGCCGCTCTCAAGCAAGGGCGCGTTGGCCCTCGCAACCGTCCCACGCAGGGTGGTAGCACGGGAAATGGGAGAGGGATACGCAACGGGAGGGAGTAGGTGGTATGTCACCTCGAAAAGAGAAATCGAAAGGGTCCAAGTTGAAATTGGTGGAGAGCTCTGAGAAAACAGCCCAGCGGCGGGTTGAACACAGCCTTTGACATGAATGGGGACCATGATTCGAACGTTGGCGTCGCGGATCACAATGAAGAAATGTCCTGTACGCGGAGTCCAGTGCATGAGATGAGCCGTGTCGGAAGAACCATGATGCAGCATATACGCCGCTGCAGTCTGCAACATGCCCGTTGATGCTGATGGTGGACTGCCCCCTCACCACGCCCCAGCATGTAGGACGGGTAGATGGATTGGCAGTCACGCCACCAAAATGTATGTGAATGATGGACCGAGAAGCATTGGGACCAAGAATCCGGTCGTAAAGACGTGTTGACAACAACCGCTCCCGCAGTGCATCCGCCGGCCTCCCTGCACATGAGAGAATGGGCAAGAAACGCAGGATCCTCGTTGGTCGCGCAGACACGTCAAGAAATTCCATGACGGCTGACATGACGGCTGACATGTGTTCTTGTTCTGATCAAGCTTGTCCAAGACGTGAGCGAGCTAAATCTCGTGCTCCGATTCGGCATCCGTCCTTCTTCACCGGCCATGACAGGCGTAGGCTGGTCGGATGTATCGTTCGGGCTGCTGCGCATTTGGTACGAAGCCGCGTCCAGCACCGGATCGGGCGAGGGAATCATGGCTTTGGGCCCGGGAGAATGGCTCGGCGGACATGTTCATCGTTCACCCTTCTTTCTTGCCTGTTTTCATCAATTTGTTCGTTGAGAGGTCCGCTACCGTGACATGACATGACTGCCAGTATCAGGTAAAGCTGCGGCAATGCATCCCATAGTAGCTAATGCCTAGGTAATACGAATAACCTATATATACCAAGCCATGACGCATCTTTGCATTCATCCATTTGAAGAAAACCAGCCACACAGTAGGTAGAGGCGGGTAGTAGTCAATCGCGACTTGTCCACAAGGCAAGAGGCCGCATAACAATGTCCACTCACGAGGAAGAAACGAGACGCGTCGTGGCTGCGCGGTGGCGTTGAATGCTCTGTTATTTGGTGGGGCCCAGCAGCTTTGGCGGCCGACAGCCGACAGGACGTGACAAGCTCGAAGCATCAATTCCTCGCTCTCGTCCCTCTGCTTCACAACAGCGCCAAGGCTCACCCCATCTCCTTGACCTCTGCCGCATACCATGTTCCTCCTCTCCCCGATGCGTTCTTCCTGAACACACACACAACAAAAAAAAAAAAAACCCAAAAAAAACCCGCTTGCGTCGCGCGCTCTCACGTCCATCCACCCCTCCTCCACCCTGCCATGTCCCGCCTCTCCATCGCGACCAAGTCTCGCCTCCCGTCCTCCCTGCGCGTCGAATCCTCCAACACGGCCGTCGTCAAGACCATCAGCCGCCTGTCGCGCGAGGCCCTCATCCTCCTCGCCCTCGACTGGCTAGACAGCCAATCCCTGGCCTTTACAGCGCCCTACCTCGCGCCGCCGAGGACCGACGACGACGACGACGACCGAGACAACAACACCGCACCCGACGATGCGACGGACCTCTACCCGCCGTGCCAAACCCTCGACCAACTCCGCGACCTCTACACGGACCTGCAAGACCAGAGGGGCTCCCGCCGCGATGTCGTCAGCCGCATCCTCGAGGGCGACTGGCGCCACGGCCTCACCCTCTACCAGCTCGCCATGATCGACTTCACCTACCTCGACGAGCACCCCACGTCGCAGAAATGGACGGCCTACAAGATCCAGCCGCTCGTCCTCCCGGACGGGAACAGCGCCGAAGACGGCAATCCCAGCAACAACGAAACCGCCGTCAAGGTCGACGACAAGAGCCTCACCCTGCCGCGCTTCCACCCCTCGACCTTCCTGCAGAGCCTGCAAGAGCAGGTCCTCCCCGACATAAAGGCGCACTACCACTTCTCACGGCCGAAAAGGTTTCCCCTCCTCCTGCTGCGCATCTTTGCCATCGAGTCCCCCTACAACACGGACCTGGCGCTCGCGGGACCCAGCGCCAGCGGCGGGAGCAACACGACCAACTTTAGCTCGTCCCGCACCATATACCTCGCCTTTCCCAACGGATCCCCCGCGCTGTACATCACGAGGGCGCAGGCCACCGGTCCGATCAGCCACGGCGAATCAAAGAGCCTCCACGGCTTGATCGCCAGCGGCGTCCCGCAGGCGCTCTCGCGCCCGCGCGAGCGGTACACGCTCAAGCCCACGAGCCTCGTCAGCAGAAACCTCGAGGCCATGCTCGACAAGAGGGGGTCGGGGCGCAGCAACGCCGCCGGCGGAGGCTGGAGCATCTACGCCAACGAAAAGGACAAGAAGTCCCCGCTGGACTCGGTCCTCCCCACCCCGCCCCTCTCTCGAGAGTCGTCTCTTGCCGGCGGGCAAAAACGGCGGCGACCTCTGTCGCAGCACCAGCGGGCGGCGAAGCGCGCCAAGACGGTGGCAAAGGCTCGCTTCGGGGACTCGGCTCTCGTGACGGACGGGAAGGGCATCGAGAAGCTGGACATCATCATGCAGGATGCGTATCCGGCCATTGATGGGGTGTATTTGCAGGATTCGGGCGGCGAGGAGGAGCAGAACAGCAGCGGGCGGGCGGATCGGCGAAGAAGCAAGATGGATGCGGCGCTGCGGCAGGCGCTCGGTGGGGCGGAGGATGAAGACGAGGATGAGGGGCCGTCGTCGTCGTCGTCGTCGTCGTCGCGGTGGGCGCCGCTTGTGCGCATCAACTTTCAGGGGCCGCATGTGTTTGCGGGGATACGGCAGCTTGTCGAGGCGGGGATTGTGGATGGCGAGCGGATGCCGGGGTGGATGACGGGGGAGGATGCCGTCACGACGGGGGTGGTCCGGAATGGACTCGTGCGGGGGCACAAGGGGTCGGGATTCTGATTTTGTCATGCATGGTGTTCATGGGGCATGGTGTTGCTGCCCTGGGCGTTTTTTGTTTTCCCCTTTTTGATATATTCAGCATGGCGGGCAGGCAAAACAACTGTATTTTATATGCATCCATGCTTTTTCTCGTCTTTTTGCATTCACATCTACATACATGTACGTCTCTACGTCGTCTCGTCCAGACCAAACACACGGATGGTATTCCTCCGGGCCGCCTCGCAGACCTGTTCGATGCTCACGCCCTTGATGGCCGCCACAATGGCAGCCACGCGCTCGATGGTGCAGGGCTCGTTTCTGCCCTTGACCATGGCGCCGGCTTCCCACTTTTCCTTTTTGACGGCTCTGAAGCGGTCGGGAAGGAGGGGTTCCTTCTTTTCGTTCTTCTTCTTTTCCGCCGCGGCTGGTACGGCGTTCTCGTCCTGCCCCGATTGCGTCTGCGTCTGCGTCTGCGTCTGCGTCTGACTCTCGAGCAGGTACCTGAAGCCTTGGTGGGAGGGGCGCACCTCGCACCACGGCCCGTCCGTCTCGAGCATGAGCCTGTCGAGGCGCACCTCGCGCACGACGTCGCAGTTTGCGGCCGTCTTGAGGCTGCACCCGTTGATGCCGATGTAGAGCCCCATGGCCATGAGCTCGGCGACCTCGCCGAGCGTGCCCGTGAAGCTGTGCACCACGGCGCCCCTCTCCAGCCGCTCGAGGTTGGGCCCGAACGCGGCCTTGAGGAGGCGGACAAAGTCGGCGTGGGCGGCGCGGGAGTGCAGGAAGAGGGGGAGTTGCGGGGTGAGCGAGGCGGCCAGGTGGAGCTGGGCGGCGAAGGCGTGCCGCTGGATGGCGGCGTTGCAGCAGTTGAGGCGGTCGTAGTCGAGGCCGAGTTCGCCGAGGGCGACGAGGCGTGAGCGGGCGGTGGCGATGAGGGTCGTGAGCTGGGCGATGGCGCGGGACGATGCCGTGGGGTCGGGGAGGTGGGATTCTGGCATGGGGGCGGAGGGGTCTGCCTCGCACGGCGGTGGTGTTGTTGTTGCTGTGTGGTTGGCGGCGGTGTTGATGTCGGGGGGGCCGAAGACGGAGGCGCTGCAGGGGTGGATGCCTGCGGTGGCGTAGCATGTTTCGGCTGTGTGAGGCGTCAGACGATGGATGTCGAGGTTGGTATGGACGGGACGAGGAGGGAGAAGGATCCGATCCGCCTCCGGCGGGGCCCCCGGAGGGACATGCGGGGAGGTGGGCTATTCAAGGCAGCAAAGGGGGGTGCGCGGGAGGGAATAGTTACGGTATTCTTCACTTAATTTGAGGGCGTCGGCGGAGCTTTGCACGCAGGAGCCCGTGACGATGAGCTTGGTGCAGCCTACTTGGCGGGCGCGGTCGACGACGCCGGCCAGGTCGTCTGGGTGTTTCTGGCGGCCGTGGTAGCGGCCTCTGAAGACGGGATCCGAGAGGTTGATGCCGATCTGGAGCCGTCGTCAGCTCGCTCGGCGGCCGGGGTGCAGCCGGGGGCTTCTTCTTCTTCTTTGGACGGCCCTTACATCTACATAGCGCGGGGTGTAGTAGGCCGGGACCCTGCCGGGCTCCGGGAGCTGAGATGCCATGGTTGAGATACGTGGCCGGGGACGGACGAAGCGAGGTGGTAAAGAGGAGAGCTTATGTCGGAGGGCTCGGGCTATCATCGACAGGGCTCGGGTTATCATCGACAGGGCTCGGGTTATCATCGACAGGGTTCTGGTTGCCCGTTTCGTCTCTTCACGGGAGTTTGTGGAACTCGATATTCTGGGTGTCCTTGGTGAGCTTTATTCCTGGTCTCGCAGACTCTTTTGCCATTGCATGTCTGCTGGTAGAATGTCTGGTCTCGGTCCTTGGGCAGCAGCCTTGGTGTGCGGGAGCGGCACACCTTTCGTACAGAACGAGACGGTGCGTGCTGAATCCTGATAGCCGTGTTCGACGTCGTGAACGTGGATGGATCTACAATGACCGCATTGTCATCACCTGACTCGCTCATTACGAATGCGGGAGCATCACGTGATTTCGCGCCACGGGGTGATGCACATCGGGGTGCGCCGCATGATGATGCATGGTCGGGTGGAGATGCAGTTGCTGCTCCTTGGACCCTGATTTGCGACGCGACCTGCCAGGAATCGGCTGAATACGTCAACTGGCGCCGCGTGAGAGTTGCATGGTCGTCCCTGATTCGCCCTTCGGTGTTGTCGTGTCCTTTGAAACGGTCGCCAGGCAGACAGACCGCTTGTCCTTGGCGCCGACGACCTGATCAATAATCAATCAAGGCTGGGCGTGGGGCCTTGGGCGAAGGGGCCTTGGGCGAAGAACGGGCCTTGGGTGAAGAACGGGCCTTGGGTGAAGGGGCCTTGGGTGAAGGGGCCTCGACCAGAACCCGCCTCTTTCTCTGTCGCGTCGCTACCAAAACGGGTTGGACGCGTCCTGTGCGTTGCAAAACACGCGCCGCACTTAAGAAGGCCTTTTCGTGTCCGTCGCTCCACGCTTGTTTTCCTCTCGACACGCAAAATACCACCAGCGACTTTGTTGATCAACTCTCTTCTCTTCTCTTCTCTTCTCCTCTTCGTCCTGACACTCTGTCCTGCCGCTCTCCTTGCTTTTTTGGATTGGGTTGTGGCATCGTGCTTATTTTCCGGTGTGCCCTTGCCGGAGAAGAGCTTTGCGGATTCCCTCGTCCCCTATTTCTTCCACAGATAGCTGCCCTCCGTGAGTTGGGTCTGCGTCTGCAACAATGTTTGTCAGAAAGCGAGGTGCGTCTTCACGGTCTCGAGTCTCATCTGCTCTGTGCTCTGCACTCTCTGGTCTTGCCTCGCTAACTTGTGCTTCAGATGGTCGCCAGGAGCGCGTCCAATTCGACAAGATCACGGCTCGTGTCTCCCGGCTCTGCTACGGCCTGGATGTCGACCATGTTGATCCTGTAGCCATTACCCAGAAGGTTATCTCGGGTGTCTACGGTGGCGTCACTACGGTGCAGCTGGATGATCTGGTAAGTAGCTCGCCTCTGAGACTGGTGCGAGGAATTTTTTTGAATAGACAAAAAGAAGAGAAAGGAAGAGAAGAGAAGAAAAAAGAAGAGAAGAAGAGAAGAGAAGAAAAGAAGAAGAAAGAAGAGAAGAAAAGAAGAGAAGAAAAGAAGAGGAAGAAAGAAGAGAAGAAAAGAAGAGGAAAAGGAAAAGGAAAAAGGCTAATCGTGACGTCCTCGTCAACTAGGCCGCTGAAACCGCTGCCTACATGACCGTCACCCATCCCGATTACGCCATTCTCGCAGCCCGCATCGCCGTGTCCAACTTGCACAAGCAGACCAAGAAGCAATGGTCGGCCGTTGTAAGCGATCTCTATCACTATACAAACCCCAAGAACGACCGTGCCTCGCCCATGATTTCGAAAGAGACGTACGAGTGTGTCATGAAGCACAGGGACGAGCTTGATTCGGCCATTGTCTATGACAGAGACTTCAACTATCAGTACTTTGGCTTCAAGACCCTGGAGCGATCCTATCTTCTCAAGCTCAATGGCAAGATTGTCGAGCGACCCCAGCACATGATCATGCGCGTCGCCGTGGGCATCTGGGGAGACAATATTGAGCGCGTTTTGGAAACATATCATCTCATGTCGAGCAAATTCTTCACACACGCCTCACCCACGCTCTTCAACGCCGGTACTCCCCAGTGCCAGCTGTCTTCCTGCTTCCTCGTCGACATCAAGGACGACAGCATCGACGGCATCTATGACACGCTCAAGACGTGTGCCATGATTTCCAAGATGGCCGGCGGCATCGGCTTGAACGCCCACCGCATCCGTGCCACGGGTTCTTATATTGCGGGCACAAACGGCACATCCAACGGCATCGTCCCCATGCTCCGCGTCTTCAACAACACCGCCAGATACGTTGATCAGGGCGGCAACAAGCGACCTGGTGCCTTTGCCATTTACCTGGAGCCCTGGCACGCCGATGTGTTTGAGTTTCTTGATCTGCGCAAGAACCACGGAAAGGAAGAAGTGCGTGCCCGCGATCTCTTCCTTGCTCTGTGGATTCCCGATCTTTTCATGAAGCGTGTGGAAAAGAATGGCGACTGGACTCTGATGTGCCCCAACGAGTGCCCTGGTCTGGCTGACTGCTATGGCGACGAGTTTGAGGCCCTCTACGAAGAGTACGAGCGCGAAGGCCGTGGCCGCAAGACGATTCGTGCCCAGAAGCTCTGGTACTCGATCCTGGAAGCCCAGACGGAGACGGGTAACCCGTTTATGCTCTACAAGGATGCCTGCAACAGAAAAAGCAACCAGAAGAACCTGGGCACCATTCGCAGCTCCAACCTGTGCACCGAGATTGTCGAGTACTCTGCGCCGGACGAGGTTGCGGTCTGCAACCTGGCCTCCCTGGCCTTGCCTGCCTTTGTAGACTACAATGAAGGCCGCTACGACTTCCAAAAGCTCCACGAGGTCACGCAAGTGGTTGTTCGCAACCTCAACAAGATCATCGACGTCAACCACTACCCCGTCGTGGAGGCTCGCAACAGCAACATGCGACACCGACCGATTGGCGTTGGCGTCCAGGGTCTTGCCGACGCGTTCCTCGCGCTGCGTATGCCGTTTGAGTCTCCCGAGGCGCGCGAGCTCAATAAGCAAATCTTTGAGACCATCTACCACGCTGCGCTGACAGCCTCTCTCGGGCTGGCCAAGGAGCAAGGCCCCTACTCCACGTTCAAGGGCTCTCCCGCATCCCAGGGTATTCTGCAGTTCGACATGTGGAACGTCAAGCCGTCTGGCCTGTGGGAGTGGGACGGCCTGAGGGAGCAGATCAAGGAGCACGGCATCCGCAACTCGTTGCTGCTGGCGCCCATGCCGACCGCGTCCACGTCTCAGATTCTGGGCAACAACGAATGCTTTGAGCCGTACACGTCCAACATTTACCAGCGCCGTGTCCTGGCTGGTGAGTTCCAGGTCGTCAACCCCTGGCTCCTCAAGGATCTCGTCGACATGGGCCTGTGGTCGGATGCCATGAAGAACCGCATCATTGCGGAGAACGGCTCGATTCAAAACATCCCCAACATCCCCGCCGACATCAAAGCCCTCTACAAGACTGTGTGGGAGATTTCGCAGCGCCAGATTGTGCAGATGGCGGCCGATCGTGGCGCCTTTATTGATCAGTCGCAGTCGCTCAACATCCACATGAAGGATCCCACCATGGGCAAGATCACGTCGATGCACTTTGCTGGCTGGAAGCTGGGTCTCAAGACGGGCATGTACTACCTGCGCACCCAGGCCGCTGCCGCACCCATCCAGTTCACCGTCGACCAGCAGGCACTCCTCGTCGCCGACTCTGCCGTCAGCAAGGACAGGGCGCCCAAGAAGAGGACGGCCCCGGCGGGCACCAGCTACATGTCTGCCATGTCTGCCGTGCCTCGCGCCGCGCAGACCAAGAGCGGGCAGGGCAGCGGCAGCGCCGACGGCAAGTCCGTCGGCTCCAACGGCATGCCCACGCCGAGCACCACGCCTCCGCCTGCGGCCGTCTCGAGGCCCGTTGCGTCGCCGAGCAAGCCGGCGACGATGAAGGCTGATGTCGAGGAGGGCGACAGCCCCAAGGTTCTTCCCACGGAACCGTCAGAGAAGGTCAAGGACGAGGAGCTGGCTGAGCCGGGTGCCAGGCGCGAGAGGCAGTCGGAGGATGGGGACGAAGACAGCGGGGAGCGGGAGCGGGACATTTACTCCGAGGCTGTCCTTGCTTGTGAGTGCACCGATAACACAAACAACAAACATGCGCAGATCCACACTGGTTAGGGGTCTTTGAATACTGACAAGAACTTTGCAGGTAGCATTGAGAATCCCGAGTCGTGCGTCATGTGCAGCGGGTAAAGGATGTAGGAGGATGGTTGATTGCTCACGAGGCAGATGGAGGCAGATGTGGGCGTGGGGTCGCCAAGGGAAACGAAGTGTACATGATGGGATGACAAGGACTGCCTATGAAGGAAGCATGGAATGGGGGTTTACTGGACCGGATACTGTTTTCTTTTGTTCTTTTCTCTTTTTCTGGTTGGTTTGTCAATTTGTTAGGTTGTGGGCATGGGAGCTGGCTGACTGACTATCTCGGTCGGCTGCTGCAGCGAGCTCTTTTTTTTTTTTTTCCTTGTCACATTGCCCTCCACGTTACATTGCCCTCCACGTTTGTCCATGTATAGTTGAGTTTGCTGTTGTTGTTTTGGCATCATGGATTCCTTCTTTGCTGGGCGGCCCGGGTTGTGCCACGATGGTTTGGTTTGGATTGTGCCGTAGCAAATGAGGACTTTTTTTCATTTTCATTTGTACGATGATGATTGATAGTGCGTGCGTGCGTGCTGCAGACGGGCGGTGTGCTGCGGGTGGCCGCCTTGTTGTACCGTGTGACGATGCTGGTGACTTGTTTGTTCGCGCCGCGGGGATGGGGTTTCCCGGCGATGAGATGGATGAGCCGTTCTTTTGCCATACACACAGTTGAACGACGAAACAGATTCAGCAGCACCGGCACGCGACGCGGGCAACAAGTTGTTTGGGTTGTGGTTCGGCAGTGTAGCTGTTTTGTTTTGTTTGGCGAAGCAGCACGCGTAGTAGGTAGGTACCTACAAGATGAGGTACCTACCTACCTAACCTAGGTACCGCCTAGTTCGGGGGTTGCCTACCAGCATGGACGGGACGGGTATCACGTTGAAGGGGGGAAGAGGGGAGGGGGTGGTTGAGACGACGCCGGGATGAGCGTGCTGGACGGCTGGCTGGCCGGTTGGTTGGTCTTTGCACGGGGACCGTGGGGAGGCCGTTCCTGTTCGGAGACGACGGCACGGGGCACGATGAATGAATGGCATGGCGGGCCTGGCCGGCATTGCAGATCCGTGGTGGAGCGAGGGGGAGGCCATGGACGATGTGATGTGAGACGGCGTCGGTTGGTTGCGGAGGAGAGACGTGGCTGCGATGGGGGGCGGGCGCTGGCATGCATCTACCGTCCGCTTCGGCCGGCTCCAAGGACCTTGACGCCATCCGTCACGGAGACGGAACAGGGTCGTGACGCTCACGGGCCCTCTGCCATTACGTCTTCTGGGGTTTGTGCTACTCTTTTTCATCGCCCACGCGCGCACGACCCGGATGAGCCCTCGGTGATGTACACGCTGTGAGGGCTTGTGACCAGCCGTCTTGGTCTTGGTCTTGGTCTTGGACACCTTTGGTTTGGTTTATGACCAGCCGTCTTGGTCTTGGTCTCGGACACCTTTGGTTTGGTTTATGATCAGCCGTCTTGGTCTTGGATACCTTTGGTTTGGTTTATAACCAGCCGTCTTGGTCTTGGTCTCGGACACCTTTGGTTTATGATCAGCCGTCTTGGTCTTGGTCCTGGACACCTTTGGTCTATGACCAGCCGTCTTGGTCTTGGATACCTTTGGTTTGGTTTATAAGCAGCCGTCTTGGTCTTGGTCTTGGTCTTGGACACCTTTGGTCATCTCAGCTCCAGGCACTGCGCATGTAGGATGTGCGACATGTATTTACAAGCACGTGGTGGATTCTTGGGAGAGGCATGTCGTACTACGGCCTCGAGCTCTCGGCCGAGGAGCACACGTGTACTTGTCCGTCGGGCAGAAAGGTACCTGGCGTAAGGGGCATTCACCTGCTTGCCGCATGTACTTTGCTCTGTCGGGTACCTACGCGGCAGGTAGGTGTGTGGCAGATACCTAGGTACCTAGGCACCTACCTACCAACCAGGTACCTACTTACCTAGGTACCTAGGTAGTTAAGTACGTAGCAGGTATCTACGTAGCAGATACCTAGGTACCTACCTACCTACGTAGCAGGTAGGTGTGTAGTCGTCAACCATCCACCAGCAGGATCGGGTCGGATCACGTTGCTTGATTGGTCTACCAACTCGCTGCTCGTTTGCGCACAGGCATTCATGGGGACGTCGTGCGTGACGTGGCGTGGTCGTTGACGTTTTTGCTTGGGAAGGGAGGAGGGGAGGGGGGGGGGGGGGCACGTGCTCTGCATTGTCGCTTCTTTTGCGCTTCCTTTTTTGATTTGGTTTTTTTTTTAACAAGAAGAGAAAAATCAAGAGAAAAATCAAGAAAACAAATTAGGAAAACAAATCAGAAAAAAAAAATACTAGAAAAAAAAGAAGAAGAAAGAAGAAGAAGAAAATCTAGAAAACAAAACCTAGAAAAAAAAAGAAAAAAATAATAGAAAAAAACATAAAAAAAAAACATGCATTTTGCAACGCATCTGATTCATCCATCGTCTTTCCTTTCCTTTTCCTGCCAAAGGTGGCCCGCCGCAGGAGGGACATGGGCATCTTGCCTTGGCCCGATGCAAACGGAAACGTACAGCCATGCCAGGTACCTACGCGCTGGCACCGATCTCATACCGATGATGCTCGAGGCAAAGTGGCCAGCTGTTGTATTTTCTCTGCACCCAGGCCCTGATGTCCGCCTTTCCTCCCAAGCAAAACACGACTTCCTTCTTCTTCCCAAGCAAAACACGACTTCCTTCTTCCCTTCAAGCAAAACAAGACTTCCTTCTTCTTCCCAAGCTAAACACGACTTCCTTCTTCTTCCCAAGCAAAACACGACTTCCTTCTTCTTCCCAAGCAAAACACGACTTCCTTCTTCTTCCCAAGCAAAACAAGACTTCCTTCTTCTTCCCAAGCTAAACACGACTTCCTTCTTCTTCCCAAGCAAAACACGACTTCCTTCTTCTTCCCAAGCTAAACACGACTTCCTTCTTCTACCCAAGCTAAACACGACTTCCTTCTTCTACCCAAGCGACGGTGTTTTCTAGAGGCGAACTAGGGCAGGCCGTCGTCTTGTCCACCACAATGACGTGAAAGTCTGTTTGTTGGAGCCGTGTGGAGACGCAATTTCCTGGGCGGCCCCCTCTTGTTCGTCTTGTCGTGGCTGTTTGCGGCTTGCGGTTTGGCGATCGGGGCCCGCAGATGGCCGTTTACGGGCAGAGGAGGGACGAGAAAGAGACGGGTGGGTGGGGCGGGAGAGGATGGAAATGGATGCATGGATGCATGCATCCATGTCCTGAATCGCCATGTGGGACGGGTTGGGCAGAGAGAGTCTCATGTTTGATTTTCAAAACATGTGCATGCAGGCGGTGCCGGTACTCGTCATGCTCTACTAGGCAGTCAATCGTGTTAGGTGACGAGTAGCTAGCACCTCGGCCTCGGGCGCACACGGCATGTTTTCGTAGCCGGAATGGCCGTCCCGATCACGGACGGGGCAGCGGCGCCCGTCGGCTTGGCGGGCTGGACCTGCGGCGGGTCCTTCTCCTGCTAGCCCAGCTGAACATGAGCAGGCGGAGCGGGCAGAGCAGGCGGAGCAGGCAGAGCAGGCAGAGCAGAGACGGGACGTTCTGGTCACCCCAACGCGCGGCAAGAGAGAATCGACAAAGTGTACTGCTTACTCGCTTACACCTGGGCACAGCGGCAGATGTGCGCGTGTCGTGTCGCCGGATTCAACAGGAAAAGGCTGTTTGATTGGTAGACGTTGTGAAATGTGTGGGAGCACGGGTAGGAGTCTAAATTGATCGGGCCGTGAATACGTGCGCGAGCGGTGCGACTGGACGGCTCACGAGTCCACCGCAATTACGGCACGACCACGACACTATACCATGCTAGCCATCACATTGGCCCGGTTGTGATGCTTTTTCCCTCCTTTTTTTTATTTTTTATTTTTTATTTTTTATTTTTTATTTTTTATTTTTTTTTTTTCGTCACTCTGTTGCGCAAGACGAGTTTGCTGCCGGTTTCAATCCCATTCCATTCCGCTCCGCTCCGCTCACAGCCACAACCACAACCGACGCCTCACTTTCGTTTGGCCCCGTCGGCTCGGATGAGAGTTCTGGGCCATGGCGGACCTAGCTTGGACCCTCGCGGGGAAAGAAAGAAGGGAATCTGCGTCGGACAATTGAACAATCGAAAAGCGCATGGGGTGCCGGGTGAGAGACGTCGTGCGTCGTGTGGCTGTTTGCAGACCTTTTGGCCGTGGCCGCCCTTGGACCGCCAAAATATTTTGAAGCCAGAATGGCGAGAAAAGGGCAGGAATGGGGCTTGGACGGGGACGCCTAGGCCAATTGCAGGCGAGGGACGCAGCCCCAACGAGTGGGGGGGGGGCGCCCCGGCGGAAGTAGCTAGCGCCAGGTGGGGTGTCCATTGTGCCCTTTGCGATCTGCTACAGGGAGACAGACGGTTGTCCGCATCCCATCATTGTATCCATCCGTTCTTTGTATGGACATGACCTGGTACCCAAGCACCTGGGTACATGCGTGCCCGCATTGCCCCTGCAGGCCCCCCTGTGCGTGCCCTGTACACGCAGCAGCGCCTGCTGCGCTTTCCACGTGGGGGACGCTAAAGATTCGCGTGTTGGCGCATGCCAGTCGCGTCTCATTTGTTTTTTTTTTTTTTTTTTTTTTTGCTGTCCATTGTCCGGCGACGACTGCATCCCGTGGCATGGCATGTAGGCACAAGCCGTGCAGCATGCGCAGCACGAGGGATGGTCAAAAAGGAGGCCGGGACAGGAACCGCACAGCCCGCTGAGTCGACCCCGGAGCAGGAACGGGGAAAAAAAAAAGGAGAAAAAAAAAAAAAAAACAATGCCGGCAAGGTGGAGGACGTAATGTCGACCGCATCGAGGCCTCCCGGCCCGCCAGGCGATGACGAGGTCGACCCGCACCCGCAGCGGGGCGGCCAGAGATGCTGCGACGCAGGCAGGCATCTCTTTGCCGGCCAGCCCTGGCAACCCGGCAATCATGAGCAACCCATGCGGAGCAGAGATCGATAGACCCAGTCGACAAGATTGAAGCTAATCAACTAGGGCTGGCCTGGCCGGCGCTTTCTTCATCCTCTAGCGGACATCGAGACGTGGCCCCTTGGCCATGATGAATACCGACACCATGTTCCTTTTCGGCCTCTGCAGAGCCAGAACCAGCCGCATTGGTCCAAGTGAGGTGCGAGTGAGTGCGAGTGAGTGCGAGTGAGTGCAAGTGCAGGTGACACGCAGTTGCCCGTCCGTACCTGCCTCGATGCTGGGCCCCTCGGCACTAGTTCCCTGTCTTTTTTTTTTTTTTTTTTTTCCTGCTCTCCCTCTCTCTTTTTTGGTTCACAATTTAGTCACTTTCCGTTAGTGCGTGCGTCCTTGGTTTTTCTGCCCTTTCAGCATCATAAAGCTTGACCGTCCCGGGACTCTCCATCCTCGTTGTTCCCTCCTCTTTCTCGTTTCTTTTTCGTCTCCTTCTCCTTCTCCTTCCTTCCCTTCACCACGCCACGTCCAACCGTTCGTTCAGCCTTGACGCAAACCCGTTTCTTTCCGCGAGACTCTTTCATTCTCTTCGCCTCTCTTTCATCGTAGCATCAACGGGTAGGTACAACGCAGATTCCGATTCGTTGTTTCTTTCACTCGATTGCTGCGTCGGATTTGTCTGTGCTGTGCACACGGACAGGCAATCCAGGTCATGAAAACAGGCAATCCAGGTCATGCAGTCACAGAACAAGATTCCCTTCCGAGGAGACGGGCCGTGGCAAATCTAAAGACTGAACGACGGTGGCAGTTGCTAACCTGTGTCAATAGTGTCTTTTTTTTTTTTTTTTTCGTTCGTCGAATACCCACATCTTTCGTTCTCGCCATCAAGATGAAGTCTTTCGTCGCCGCCCTGTCCCTGGTTGCAGCCGTTGCTGCCCAGGATCTTTCTGGTCTGCCTGCGTGTGGTGTAAGGCTCATCCATGGTCCCGACCGGTGCTGCTTCTTTTGGGACAGGTGTGCTGACTGCCTCGAAATAGCAAACTTGTGCCAACAACATGTTGGCCGCCGGCAAGGCCGAGGAGCTTGGCTGCCAAGGGGCTGATATCAAGTGCTTGTGCAGCAATGTCAACTTCTTGTACGGTATCCGCGATTGCTCTCGCGCCATCTGCTCTCCGGAGGACGCCACCACTGTCATCGGCTTTGGCATCAAGTTTTGCTCTTCTGTTGGCGTCGCGGTGACTTCAGGTCAAGACGGCGCTATTAACGTCAACGGCTCTGGAGCTGGCGGTGCTGGAAACGGTGCTAGTGCTGGCGGTGCTGGTGCCACGTCCAGCTCTGGCAACGGCAACGGCAACGGCGGCGATGGTGCCTCCGGTAGCAGCAGCACAACGTCCTCTCCCGCAGGCGATCAACCCGTGACCATGACCGTGACCAACAGCGACGGCTCGGTCGTCACCACCGTCATGTCCTCTGCCCCAGTCCCCGGCCCCACCGACTCTGCCGTGAGCTCCGCCGTGAGCTCCGCCGTGAGCTCCGACGACACTGGGTCTACCGGTGTGGCTCCCACTGATTCTGACAGCGCGAGTGCCACCAGTGCCCCGGTTTCCACCGGCACTGATGGCCTCCCCATCACGGATGCCCCAGTTTCCACTGGCACTGATGGCCTCCCCATCACCAGTGTTGCGCCCACGTCAACCTCTACCAGCACTGGTTTCGCTGTAAGTCCAACGTTGTACCCCGCCCGATGGGCAAAAGAGGTTTCTGCGAATAAGGTGGCGACTAACTGGTTCGATTCCAGGCCCACATGACTGCTGCCCCCGGCTTGATTGCTGCTGCCGGTCTCGCTGCCCTCCTCATGTAGGGTGCCAACACGGCGTGTTGACGGGTTTCTTTGTTCGAAGCCCTGGACGCACATGTTTTGATATATATGTACTACCTGTTTATACTTGGAACTCGGTCTGAAACCGCGCCATCTTGTCCACCGTCAGACGCGAGGAGCCATCTCTCACACGGGACTGATTTGAATCGTTATAAGGGAAAAAAAGAGGAGACATGAAGAAAAAAAAAGATGACGGTGTAATTTTTGATGGTTTTCGTAAAAGACATTTTGCGCGAGGGGTCCACAGTCATGTGAGGTGTTCTTTTTTTTTTCTTTTTTTTTCTTTTTTTTTTCCTCCTTGCCCTTTGCTCTTATAATAACGTTGATGATTTGGTTGGGGAGTGAGATGGAATTCATGATGTGGCCTTTCCTGTACCATGGCCAGCCTGTGGTGGCTGATTAGATACCCCCGGCAAGGTTGTGTTGTTGGAGGGGGGTCTGGCTTTTTCGCTCTAACATGCAACATAATTAATAATTTGAACTCTTGCAGACGAGTGTGTGGGTGGACTGACGTGAGATGGATGTGAAGTTGCCAAGGTGACCAAGGAAGACCAGCGCCGATATGGTGTGTTGTTAGCTGTCAGGGTCCTGGGCCTGGGTGTCTGTTGTTTTGCTGGTTTGCATTCTGCATGATGGGCATTGCCGTGGCTCGTGGTGGCGTTGTCTGGTTGACAATTTCTGTTGTTTTCGCTCTGCCCCTCGCACGCATGATGTGTTCAAGGGAACTCGATTTCTGTTATTTTCGCTCTGCCCCTCGCACGCATGATGTGTTCAAGGGAACGCGTTTTCCATCTCTTGATTGTTCTTTGGATCATGATGCAGTATGCATGTGGCCAAGGGGAAGAAGGAGCCCTGTCAGCGTATTCGGAGGGGGGGATGACGGCCCGCCCGGGTGTGTGTGTTGGGTCGTCCCGGGGGTCATCTGTCGTGTTGGACTGTGCCGAGCGAGTGCAGGAGCATGAGCATGAGCATGGAGCGGGTGGTGGAGGGTCGGACGTGTTGGACCGCCGGGAGGTGTCTATTCGTTTCGGGATGTCTGTTGGTGCACCGGGTGGCGCGTGGTGTTCGGGGCCGTGATGCGATGTGTGGTTCCAGGGGGGGGGTTGCATACTCGCTGTGCGTGCATGGACGCGCACGCGCGTGCGTAGAATAATTCACCAGAGTGGCTTGTCTATATATGTATGTGTGTAGAGGATCATTTACTAGTGGCTTGTTTATGTGTGTATGTAGAGAATAATTTACTGGAGTGGCTTGTATCTGTATGTGTGTAGAGGATAATTTACTGGAGTGGCTTGTTTATGTGTGTACAGAATCATTTACTAGAGTGGCTTGTTTATGTGTATACAGAATCATTTACTAGAGTGGCTTGTTTATGTGTGTACAGAATCATTTACTAGAGTGGCTTGTTTATGTGTGTACAGAATCATTTTCTAGAGTAGCTTTTATATATATACAGAATAATTCACCAGAGCAGCCCACGCACACACACTCCGAGCTACCCTGGTGCATCATTTCATCTCATCTCCTCTCAGCCACAGATGGACGGGTAGACCGACAGCAGATGTTATATTCAGGTAGCGCGATGCACTTTGGTAGATATTCAGGTAGCGCGATGCACTTTGGCAGACATCCAGGTAGCGCAATGTACTTTGGCAGACATCCAGGTAGCGCGATGCAGCTTGGCAGATGTTCTATTCGGGTAGCGCGACGCAGCTTGGCCGCCATCCAGCGACGACGAGGCAGGCCAACGACGGACCGCGCATCGTAGCACGCACCGGTGCGCCCCTGCTCCACGGGCGCCACGTCAGAAGCAGCCATCCACGGCAGACAACAACCGACAGGGTCCGGGGGGGTCCGGGGGACGCTCGACGACCGAGCACGGGGCGTGCGGGAGTGTCCGGTCCGGTCAATCTGGTGACGCCCACGGATGGACACACACATGGACGGGAAGGACATCATGTGCTGGACTCTGCTCGGCGGGACTGCACTGTTTACGAGACTCTGATCTGCCTTGTTGGCGGCAGATGTAGTACATGGCAGATGTAGTACATGGCAGATGTAGTACATGGCAGATGTAGTACATGGCAGATGTAGTACATGGCAGATGTAGTACATGGCAGATGTAGTACATGGCGGATGTAATAGCAGATGCATTACATGGCAGATGCATTACATGGCAGATGCATTACATGGCAGATGCATTACATGGCAGATGTATTATATAGCAGATATATTACATGGCAGATACATTACATAGCAGATATATTATATAGCAGATGTATTACATGGCAGATACATCATATAACAGATACATGACATAGCAGATGCATTACATGGCAGATACATTACATAACAGATACATGACATGGCAGATGCATGTCCATGCACAGCGGACGCATGGTAAAGGTAAGCAATGTGAGCAAATGTATATAGAATAAAGCAGATCGAAAGTGGTTGCGTGACAGGTCAAAAATAGCTGCCTTTATTTTCACATAGCAGGTCAGGGTGCACCACCACACCATAACAAAACATCCTTGTGAATAGTGTTGGTCTATAATTGTACTTTTGTTCACCTTGCACTAGTCTTTTATTATATATATATATATATATAGATAGATAGCTGCTCTTGGCCATCGGTACTCGCACAAGGATCATGCAAGTGCTTGAATCAAGGGGGAGAAAGAGAACAAGGAAGAAGGAAAAGACACAACAGACGGCAGATGCCACCAATACAGAATAGCTATGCTCTTGCCCGGCAATTCGCAATCCCAACGTATAATTTTAACAATTCCAACGTATAATTATAAAAACTCCCATCAGGTGTGCCTTGCC